>JANHFX010022171.1:0-20185 GCA_027560015.1 Chloroceryle amazona
GGCCTTCAAATAGCCTTGGAAAAAATACAACAGCAACTTCCTTGGAAATATTTAGGCTGGATTATTGCTGGGGGAATGGTAAAACCTCAAAAGATAGAAATTAGAACAAAAATTAATACCCTCAGTGATGTTCAAAAGCTGTTTGGTGACATTCAATGGGTAAGAAATATATGTGGAATTACCAATGATGACTTGAAGCCCTTAATTTGGCTTTTGGGATCTTCAACACAGGCAGACAAAAGACGCCGCCTAGGACCTAGCGAGCAAAAGGCTTTGAATCAAATTAGGGATAAAATCAGGAATAATCATGCATCTCATCTGCATCAAAACCATCCGATAAAATTGATGATCGTAAATTCTGGAGGCAGTCAGCAATCATGCTGGGGATACCCCTTGACTGTAACCCACTGCACATTCTAGAATGGATATTTTTACCAGTAACTCCAAAGAAAACAGTGGTTACCCGAGCTGAATTAATTGCTCCATTGATTATGAAAGGTCGTGCTCAAATTCAAGAGATAGTGGGTGTCGACCCAGATACCATAATAGTACCATTAGTACAAGAGTATATGCAATGGCTAATGAGACACTCAATACCATTACAAATAGCCTGTGAAGATTTTACTGGACAACTAACGTCTATCCTGCACACAGAATTTTACCATTATTATAGAATCAGACATTTGAGGAAAGACCTCACCAACCAGAAACTCCAGTCTCAGGATTTACGGTATTTATGGATGCTGGTAAGCGTTCTCGGAAAGCAGCAATTACATGGGAAACCATAAAAAAAACACCTGGGAACATCATTTAATAAAAAATATCATATTTAATTTACTTTATAGGTGAAGACTTTTACCATTTGTCAGGCTTTCCTTGCTTACTTAATATATGATTAGCTCAGACAGATTAGTTCAAACAAACCATTGCCCACAGCAATAATGTTGTTTTGGTGCATTTACAAAAAAAATAAAATGTTATTTAAATTAAAAAAATTAAAAATTAAAGCTAACACCACTGGACTGAACCTTTACCTACTACCTCCTTTGCTTCTCAAGAGTTTACATTGCCCTGACGGCCTGCTTTCTGGCTCCTGTCTTCCACCCTAGGTTGTTGCTCTGGATATCTGGATTGACAGCTCAAGATGTCTTTTCACCTAACTCATGGAATTAACTGGAATATCACAGTTTTGTAGACAACTCCTGCTGTTTCATCTCTGTGATGCTTTACAGTGTCATGAAGCACTTTATGACTATACCACCTTTGTAAGGAAAGCCTAGGATCACAGCAGTCATTCTACAAAACTGCAAATGCTTTCTCCAGTTTTATCATCCTGTACCATCACGCATAGCTTTTACCTGCAACAGCACTAAGCATATTCTGAAACTTTTTTTTTTAAATAATAATGAGATTTTCTATACAATTGTCAAGCACTAGGTGATCATTACATTAATTTCTTTTTGCCAATAACTGTTCAGGAAAATTGTTGTATTTGCTCATGCTTTTTAGTATATCATGTGCTATTTGATGTATTCTTCTAGATTGTATCATTATTAGGATTTTTTGACCTTGTTAGAAAATTAATAAAATTTTCTGTCTATCTTTGTCAGGCAATATTTTGCTATTTTATACATAAACATAAAAGCTTATCCCTTCAGAAAATGAAAGCAGTCTCTTTTAATCAATTAAAAGTGAATACATTCTAGAGTTTATGGCAAAAGAATCAAACAAAAAGAGTCCTCTCTATGTACTCAGTATTAAAAATCTGTTGCATTCCATTGCTATTTGAAAACACAAATGGTACTCCAGAATACTGTTGTCAAAAGAAATCATACTGCAATGGTAAGAAAGAAGGTGGTCCAAATCAACAGGTCTTTCCCATGAATACTTTGTCTCCTTTTATGAATATGGTAGTCTGGGATGACCAATGCTACCTTGAAGAACTCGAAGTTTAAAAAAAACTTAAATGAAACACAGTATCTTATGTAACTGCTTCCTCTTTAAATTCTTAATATTGAAATATTCTTACAAAGCTGGATAAAGCCTTAATTTTATAACCTGTAATTTTATAAATGCAGGTAGAATCTGGGCTTTGATGATTTGGATTACTTGATTTGGCTCTCTGAAAGCCCAAATTTTCATTTTGATACTGATTACAATATTGTACCTTATCACAAAAAGTGGCATGATACTTTACAGAAGAAAGCCACAGTGACATAAGCCAGATGAAACCTTCACTGAAGCATGAACTTTGATATTCATATCCTATTTATATATTTACTTGTAGCATTTTCTGGAGGGAGAAGCAGGGGTGATGAAGGAACACTGAAGGACGGTTTACTGTCTTGAAATTATTTCTCTGCCAGTATACAAACTACACCACTTTTCAAGGCATGATATTTTTCTCTTTTCCTCTTGTATTTTTAATTAGATTTCAGGATCCAAGAAAGATAAATTGTGTAAAGCAGGGTGGTAGAGCCAATTCTATCTGCCTTCTAATTCCGCTGTGGTGATAGTGTTAAACCTCTTCTGCTCTTCTCCAACTCCATCTACTACCTCTTAAAACAATGCTATCACCTAGCACTCAAAATCTCCAAACATTGAATTGGTAACATGAGACTACGCTGGGGAGATGCTGCTATACACTTGTGCTGATCTAGTCTTTCCTACAATGCACTATTTGCTGCTGTCAGAGATAATACACTGAACTTGAGTCCGAGAGGTGATAAATATGCCATTAAATAATCTATCCCAACGATGTCAGTTTTAGTGAAGGTCATGGAGGAACACAGGTTTTGAACAGTTCTCTTCTGATTATCATAAATCCATTTCTCCATAGTTGTAGCAAAAGTGCATGTGAGAAAGCAGCTAGAGACAAATGTCTGCTAACTGCTACATTCTAAAACATGCTCGGTTTGGTTAAGTAACAGTATTTAGATATGAAAAAATCAGCGTATTAATCATTGGGGCAGAGAGAACAGTTATTTAAGTTTTAAATGAAAAATGGATCTTCATTTAGATGAATCATTATTTTTCCCATGCAATAAAAAAATATATTTATAGTGCTTCAGGTAATAATTGCAATTCTAGTAACTCCAGCAATTTATTTCTGTATATCCTTTCCTAAACTGTGCATTACAAGTTGTTTTGTTTAAATTAATTCTCAATGGTAAGAGTAACTTGCAATAGTAATTTCTACCCTGACTAATCAAAGGAAGAAAGGAATAAATTACCACAGTTTATACAGCACAACTTAAAAAGCAGCAAAATTATACAAGTAGCATTTCAGGTGATCTCTGCTGAGCTTTGAATTTTATTTTAAACTCACTATCATCAGACACTAAAAGGCAAGACACACCTGATTTGAGCTTACAACTACACACCCACTGCTTCTGCTGACTGCAATTTTGGAAATCTTCTGACCTCACACAGAAAGCCAGGGGTCAGCTTACGTTAGAAACATGAAATCAGATATACCATATTGTTCAGCATATTCCCCTAACCATGAAACTGGAAAACATGAGGCTGTCAGCATAAATAATTTTATTCTAATCCATCAACATTTACTTATGTTTTGTCTCACCAATTACACTCCTTAGATCTTGTTTAGCTAGCTATACCCGGCTAATGAGCCTCAGATCAACACCTAGAAACTGTCAAGTCCTATTGAAGAGATTATCTTCTTTCCCTTCTCCCGTCTTACTTTTCTTCCTTTACTGCCTTTAAAATCTCTCGTTTGCAAATCTCAGCCTGTATTGTTCTCCCTTTTATTCTGTTTTGCTATCAGACTGAAAACACTTCTTACTAAAGACCCTTCTCTCTTGCCACCAATTTTATAGTACCATTATAGAGTTTAAGGACAGTTTTATCATAACTAATAAATATTTCTAAAATCATTCAGGCATCCAGAAATTGTGTTTATTTTATGACATCATCACATCATAAAGGACCATAACAGTTAGAGGCCAAATGTATTTCTAAATTAATATAAAATTTATAGCCATTAATTGGGCAAAATAATAAAAGAACAAGTAAAGAATAGCTTCTGGATATTTCAAGCAGTTACAGCATCTTAAATATTACAAGACATTTAAACCTGTAAGTCATATAAAAATGAATGTGTCATGTACTTCATGCTTCTCTTTTAACACATACATGTGGCCATCTATAGTAGCACAGCAAAAACTTACATCCACATAAATAACACATAACTGGTATTGCTAAATGTGCTAGAATGTATGTGACAGTGACATGAAAGTTAATACTAACTAATAAGAATGGAGTAGTGTGTCCCCAGCAGAGACTTTCAGAGAAAGTTGATCTGAGTGCCCATTTCCCATGAAAAATGGGAAAATAAAGGATATTCAGTATAGTGGTGGGTGAATAAAATACCAGAACCATTTCAAGACCCCAGTTTTAAGTATATTTCAGAGTACCTCTCTGCTAATAAAACTCGGCATAGTCCCACATTAGATATTTTGAAAGAATAACTCTATATTAAAAACTTCTTTACATAATGAAGTTGATCAGAAAAGTTTTTTTTTTTTTAATTACAGTGTTTATTTATTTGAAGACAGTGTATTACTAAAGAGCACAACAAAATTCATGAAGTAAAATTAAGTACTTTTTGAAAGCCACTAAGGGTGCTTGTTACCAATATTAAGCTAAACACTTAATGATTCAAAAAGCAACCTTTTTAAATAAAAATGCTTATTCTACCTCACCAAAAGGCATTCTCTTTTTACTCAAACAGCATGAAAAAGCAAAGAAAAATATAAGATGCATAAGAATTAAATTAATTCCCCCCAAATCAGAATATACCCTTTACACTGTAATCATGTCTCTTGCAGAGAAGAATATACTAGCTGCCAAGAAACACAGGTACTTTAATTGATCCATTTGTTCATATATTTCTTCAGTTTTAAAATTCTAGAAAATTATATGTTCATGCTGATTTCATTATCTATTTTTCAAATATTTAAGTGGGTTTCCAATAACTTCCATTTTTAAGTAATAAATCATTAATATTCACAGCTAGGCAACTGCAAAGAGAGCTAAAATAAAACTCCAATTTTCATAGTTATTGTCTAATGATTTACTCAGAAGACTACAGTACTTCTTTGCAGTATATATATCTACTAGGGCTGTCACCATTTTTATTTTATTGATCTAAAAAGTAGGTCTTGTTTTTAATTTTGAAACATATTGTTGCCTGAGGCTATTATTATATCTATTAGCTAAGAACCTTTTTTATATGTAATATAAATAGCTTTTTTTCTTTACTTCAACTTTTCAATCTCATAATTCTTTTCAATCTCATAATTTTTACATTAGGTTAGTCCTTTCTTCTCCCGTTTCTTCTTCCTTCTCTATTATATGCCTTTTACACATCCTTTGACTCTCATTTTGCTGCAGGTAGGAACACAAATATATGGAACAGATTCTTAAGTTTAGCTATATGAATAGTTCCATTCACATAAAATCAGCATAGTAAACTATTTTACTTTCTGAAATTTCTGTCCTCAGGATCATCACTACCACATGATAACATTCAAGTAACATGCAAAGCAATATCAGCACAAGCACCTCATGCTGAGAACCACATAGCAATGGGCCATAATGATTAAGACCATTAATTGGAGAAAAAATAAGAAAACAGTTAATACTTAAATATGTGGGAGAAAAGGAAAACCAGTATTATTATGTCATTACATGAAGATTCAAGAAGTTTTGGTGACTTGTGTACTTTTAAGAATTTGATAGACCTTAGAGGGCTGCTGCTATACTAGCATATAGACTAATTTTACTTTCCATTTAAATTAATCTAATAAATACAGGAAAAAGTTGAAACACCTAATAAAAAGACCTTTTTTTTTGTTAAATGATAAAGAAAATAAAAAAGACTTATTGAAAATACGCAAATCTTTTCAGCTTTCACTTTACATTAATTTTAGATAGGAAAGTTTGTGTTGCCTCTTATACTGAACACCTTTTAGTTTCTAGGTAGTCTTGAAAATGACCACCTCATATCTCAGTAATACTGACACCATACCTTTAAGCTGCCATATGTGGATCAGAGGTGATTGCATTTTTCATTTCCTTTGGTTGATAGCTGAATAAAACCTGCCATTCTATAGAAAAAATATCAAAGGAGTTTTTTCCAAGTATTGATGGTTCCAAAATTAACTATGGAAAATATTCTAGCATTCTATCCTGATGCTTTATTTCAAAGAGATTAATCAATTTTAACCACATAGGCTGGAATTAAAATTCACATTATATCATATTTCTATATTCAAATATGAATGTATGGACAAGCTTCTGTAAATCCTGGATTATACATTGATGAATATAGATCAAAGGGCAAACAACAGTTTGATATTAATAAGATTGTCTACGGTTCACATGCCCAGCTGTGTAAGTACCCATATGTATGTTTCATATACACATATGAAAACACAAAGAGCACACACACACAAAGTTATAAACCAGAATGTAACAGATTCATAATGATTTCTAAAGACAAGAGACAGCTCAATCATGGTTTTGCTTCTTCACTTGGTTGTAATAAACAATAATTAAGAAATTAAAAATGTAATTCAAAGCGATTTAAGCTGCCCATATAGTGGACTCAGTTCCTGAGTCTTAACTATCCTAACTGATCTTGACTATCCTGTCCAGACACAGAAATGGTGTGTCTCCACACGTTACTACTTCACCTTCAGGACAGTCAGTATTTTCGGCATGATGCTGTCACCCTTTAAAACGTAGTATTTGTTTATCCTACATCTGTTATTTTCCAGAGTTTACTCAGCATACAGTACCTATTACATTCAAAAATTACTGTGAGGACCTTAATGCTCAGAGAACATACTTCATATCAAATGACTCCAGAAAGATGTTTTCACAGGAGCAATAGGCAAATACTCTTGCAGGATGGTGTTTTTAAAACAACATACATGTCATCAAGATTGCCTTACTTCTGAAAACTAAGACATTAACTGCTAACCTGAAACTTGATTTTTTTAGACTATGGATATCAAAAAAAAAAAGTCCAAGTGTTATAGCATACAGAAATACTACACATAACTGAGAAAAAGCTTCTAGAAATACTTCTAATTGCTTTCACCATTGTACACAATGTAGTCAGAGATTTTAACACCCAGTAAACTACAAAGCTATCAATTAATAATTTTGGAAATTTTCTCTAATACAGACAGATTACTTGCAAAATTATTATTTAGGGATATCTTTTTTTTTGTATCAATAAAATATTTGTGCATCATTAGCTTATTAAATATTGAGCAATACTGTAATAAACAATTTCATTTAGTAGACCTAGTATTACAGAATATGTATGAGACTGGACTACTCTGATGGACTCCTTAGATCCTCTGTCAATGAATACAAGTAGTCTGCCACGGTATTTCAGCTGAGCTTATATCTTTGAGAATCTGTGTTTGTGCTGTATCTTATGGTATAATCCATACCTATTGTCACTGAAACAATGATTTAAGAAGGTTTTAAATTCTTAAAACAGCTTCTGCTTCACAAGCTTATTCAAACGAAAACTCTTATCAGGTGTTTTGTTATATTTTTGATTTACATAAGCAACTCTTTTTTCACCTGAGTCTTAGGAGATCTCAAGTAATTTTATTCACACAGACCACAAATCCAAAATTCATAATTATTTCCCTTCAGACTATAAAAATTATTTCTTAATTTGTACAGTAATATAAACCTTCATCTGCCATTAAATTTTATTTACTTGAAAGTAAATGCTTTGTTAACCTTCAATGAGCTACATTCTACAGCTTTATTAAATCTTAAAACAGGAGTATAACAGTCCTTTGACAGTTAGACCAAAGCTCAGACACCAGCTGATAAGAGGATATTTATTTCATCACAGTTCATAGTTAAGAACTAGAGATCACAACATTCCTGTTAAAAATCAGAAGTGACTTGAATTTATAGAAAACACATTCCCCAAAACTTTCTTATCTGACTCAGACTTTGCTTTCAACAGATGCTGCTTAGGTATGAAAAAGAGTGTGATGCTTTTGAAGCAAAGGGGTTTCCCCAGTAGCAACCTGTAGATAAGGTTTCTATGGATAAAGTGACTTTTCACATTAAAGGGCTGTGGCAATGGTTTAAGTTGAGGGCAACTATAGAAAGAGCTAAACTTTACCTACCTAACTTGTAACAGTTTATCTACTTCATCTGTTTGACTTAAATATCAAATTTGTTTACTGACATCATTAATAAAAAAAAAAAGAAAACAAACAAAAACCAACAACAAAAAAAAACCAACAACACAAAAGAACCAAAAAAAAAAACCTGTGACTTGAGATTACTTGATCACTTGGACATGGAGAGTTCTCCCATTCAAATCTTTCCTACAAGGGTTTCCCCTGATGGACACAATTTAAAACATAACAAAACAACAACAAAATAAAAACCCCACAATCAAAACCACAAACAAAACAAACAAATCAATAGGCTCTCATAACCTCTTTCTTCAAGAAAGAAAACAGATTTATGACTACAAAAAGTTCCAGTTGCATTCTTTTTAAGAGACTCTACAGAAAAAAAAGATGCTGTCAGTTTTTATTCACTGTATTTTTTCACAGTATTATCTTTATATCCAAATGCAGTAAGAAAAGCTTAGGATGCAAGCTTGATCTCTGCCCTGGTCTTTTCTTCTAGGCTTTAATTCTTTCCCTCTACAGATCCCATTGATCACTTCAACAGAACTGTTTTACAATGTGGCAAAAATGGAAACAGTTAATGTTAAATTTTATGGAGTAGCAATATACTCTTCATAACTGAAATAATGACAACATTCACTAAAATGTATTTTTATGTAAGTAATCTTTCCAAAACACCTAGCAGTAATATGATTTGAGTCCAGTGGTTGAAACAGAAAATAGCAAAGCAAGGGTTATCTATCTTTCAGGTTCTTTCCATTAAAACTTCAGAATTGCCAGAAAGATGTGGTTGCTAACTCACACTAGATTCTATTTTGAGTAATACTATATCACCTTTTAATGTTAAAATTGTATGCCTTTCACTTTCATTAATAAATGTGTTTCTGTGTAAATATTCTAATGTATCCATATGGAAATTTAGATTCCAGATAATTATAATAATCAGTAAAAATTCTAAAGGTAGATATTGAATCATAAAGTGATTTAAATCACTTTGCAAATAATTTACAAAACTTAAAACCGAGAGCGAGGTAATTTAGAACTAAGCATAAAAATCAACCATCTCCCTCTATAATTAGCATTTTAATTGTGGAAAAGCCCAATGATCCCATCAGGAGAATAAATCTAAACCATTTATATCCCCCCTGTTAAAAAGTATGTTTTCAATAAGCTTATATCAATCAGTCCCTAGAACAAATTCATAGGCAAATTTCTTTTTTTTTATTAACTGTGTGCATCATACATTTCTCTTTTAAATTAACTACTGTAATAATGGAAAGTTCTTTAATAGTTATCATCATTTTGTAAAAAAAAAAATAAACAAAACTAAAACCAAACCAAAACAGATATTTTAAAGCACATACTCTAACATGTGACAAAATTTATTTCAAATAAAACTGTCTTTTGGATTGCATGTTCATCCCATAGAGCTAACACAGATATTTGATTTTTCTACTACTTCTATGCAACATACCCAGATCCAGAAAGATAGCATAAATGAGTTGTATATTCCTGAAGACAATGAAAGAAATGAGAAAGGGCTCCATCTCTATAAAAGAAATGTTATAAAAGCATGATTTGAAGATGATCAAGTAAACATTTATTTTATTTCTCTCTACCTCTACATCTACCTTCACTGACCTTCAGTATTAACGATCTCATTGTAATTACTGGGACATGGTGGGACAGCTGCATGACTGGTATGTTGTCACAGATATTTATGGACATTTTAGGAAAGACAGACCAGCAAGGAGAGGCAGCAGAGTTTCTCTTTACGTGTGTAACTGGAATGCATTGAGTCAAGGAAGGATGAAGAACATGTTGAAAGCTGGGAGGAGTGGCTGATACACTGGGAGGCTGTCTGCCATCCAGCAAGATCTGGGAAGGCTGGAGAGATGGGAAAAAGCAAACCTAATGAAATTCAACAAGGATAGAGTTCTACACCTGGGGAGGAACACCACCATGTACTGGTACAGGTTAGGGGTAGACCTGCCGGAAAGCAGCCCCATGGCGAGAGACCTTGGTGTCCTGGTGGACAGTAAGTTATCCATGGGACAGCAATGTTCCCTTGTGGCCAGGAGGACTAATTGTATACTGGGGTTCATAAAGAAGAGTGTGGCCAGCAGCTCGAAGGAGGTTCTTCTCCCCTCTACTCTGAACTAGTGAGACCACATCTGGAGTATTGTCTTCAGTTCTAGGCTCCCCAATTCAAGAGGAACAAGGAAATACTGGAGAGAATTCAAAGAAGAGCTACAAAGATAATTAAGGGACTGGAACATCTCTCTTATGAAGAAATGCTGAGAGACCTGGGGCTGCTTAGCTTGGAAAAGAGAAGCCTAAGAGGTGATCTTATTAATGTTTACAAATATCTGAAGGGTTGGTGTCAAGTAGAAGGGGCTAGTCTCTTTTCAGTTGTGCCCTGTGATATTACAAGAGATAATGATAGGAAGGTGAAACACATAAGTTCCACCTCAACATGAGGAAAAACTTCTTCACTGTGAGAGTAACAGAGCATTGGAACAGGCTGCCCAGAGAGGTTGTGGAATCTCCTTCTCTAGAGACTTTCAAGACCCACCTGAATCTCTTCCTGTGAGGCATGCCCTAGGTGTTCCTGTGCTGGAAGGGGGGTTGGACTTGAAGATCTCCAGAGGTCCCTTCCAACCATTCTATGATTCTAGGATTACCATCTCTACTCACCAGAGGAGAGCAGGATAGTAATTTTGATCTTCATTCTATAGCAAGAATTCTTTTTCCTTTTTTGACTTGTGCCATTATGGTATATAAAATGACTGATGAAAATTTTTACTTGGGAAACAAAGAGATAGATTTTAACATATTTCAATGCAGTCAGAGTAAGGAAGATCTATATTAAAACCAACTCTGTGCACTATAAAAGTGCACATTTGATTAGTAGAGAAATTAAAATATCTATTTGCTTTATTTTTCTGTTTTGTAAATTGTGATATATAGATTCAAAACTTTCAAGATCTTACAGGAGGCCCTGCACATTTATTTATTTTTTTTTTTACTTAACTGAAAGGCACAGTAAGAAAATTTGCAGTGTCTCTGAGGGTTGATGTTCACCTAAATACATTACTGTCATGATGGACACATGACAGAAAGGGTATGCATCATGTTGCCTACAATAAGAAATCATTAGACAAGCTCTGTTGGACCAGGCTTTTCCAGAAAAGGCAGATTAATTTTTCACAGAATTAGGACCTTTAGGATTCTGTGATAACAGTGACTTCTATTTTGTGGTCTTTCCACTATTGCTATATTGCCTCTGGCAATATCATATTCTACTTTTATTGCATTTCTTGATTTTTATTCCTTGATTTTATCTAACATTATAATAAAATACAACTGTCAGACATGAAACATACATCCCATCAGTGTTGCATCTTTTTTGGCTGACGGTCTTAACCTTTTACTACTCATCCTCTGCAGGCCACACAAATATCATTCACGTTTGATTAAAAAAATAGCATGTACTTGCTGCTGTATTGTTCCTGCATAAAACATGTGATTTCATGATTTAATCTTGCCTGGGATTCCAACCACACATCTGATATCCTAACTTAGGAGAAAGAAGAGGAAATACTCTGCCACATAAGATACGTATCACAACATATTCTATCTTATCTTCCCATTTCTTTTTTGTATTATAATTTCTAGATCTACTAGGTCTGGATTAGTCTAGATTGACATGAATATATTTAAGTCAATAACAGTTGTTCAAGTGGTTTGATATCTTTCAAATTACTGCTAAATAACATTACAAAACAGTAATGTTTGGCCTGAACTATAAAATTAATTTTGTCTGCTTTAGTTACCCACTTTGAAACAAGCATGCTAATTTATTAGCCTTCTTTTCTTTTCCTGTAATGACTGTTGATTATCTTCTTGAACCCTAATATACAAAACTAAGTTTTCTCTCTTCCCCCCAGTCTTCCCCCTCCCATTAAAAATGATTGCATGTCAACAACTCCCTTCAAACATCTGCTGTATAAACTATGAAACAGGACAGACCTAAGGGTCAGAACTGGCTTATTGAATAAGCCTTTAGAAATTCAAAATTATATTTGTATATTATTGTTCTGAAAATCTCAGTTTCCACAAACGATAATGTCATGCTAGAATACACGTGGAAATGAAATATGCCTAAAAGCCAGTAACAGAAACTAAGTTAATTGAATTTTCATGAAAGCAAATATTTGAAAAAAATTTCTAAGAGATTTGTTCCAGCCTATTTACACAGTGAATGATTAAGAATAAGCTGTCTATTAAACATTGTTCACTCAGCTAAAACACATCATTATTATTTAATAGAAGGTAAATGTCCACAAACTGAAAATAAGTACACGTATCCATTGTCATCTAACCTATCCCATGAACTGAAGTCGTGCTGTCCTCTTCTGTATTTTCTATAGCCACACTCAGTGTTCTTTTCAAGTGTTAAAAACTTTACAAGAGGTTGCATGGGTCATAATTTCATGCACATGAGAATCACTGTAGTGAACGGTGGAAGAAGATGTAGCCATCCACACTTTTCTTGAAACATTGGGCAAGCTACCTGTGACGTGCTGGTCTGCTGACATGGGACAAAGGTACAAGTTATGAATCTGTGTCCCTTAAACTGATTTTAAATTAGTCCTGACACTTCATGAAATAAATCTGAAGTGATTGCTTTAGAGTACAAGCAGTGACCTTGTACAGGCAAATACCTCTTTATGTTCTCAATGCATCTCTATAAAGTAAACAATGTTAATAGGCAGTTTCCCTAAGCATTCAGGTTCTGGATACACAGTACAATTTTCCAAAGCCTCTGCAAGGTCAGGTTGAAATTACTTAAACAATCGTATAAACAGATTTTTTTTTTTCCCCCCATACTGAATTAAATCACATTCTTAAAAGGTTAAGTGGGGTGCATAGTATTTATTCCTGTTTTGTGTTGGGAACGTGACTAGTATTCCGCTATTATATCTGCATAACCAAGAAAAAATAAATATGAGAAATTAATTTGATTTCATTTTTTATTCATCAAAGATAATTTCTAACAATAATCACTACAATTTACAAATATATATCTCAGGAATAAAATTAAATATTTAAAAATGCCATTCAGCCACCCAGAATCAATAACATAACCTGCACACCAAATCAAGGCAATTCACATTTGCTAAGAAGTGCTATTAAATAACACTTATTTAAATAAATTTTAAACAATACCTTCCTACTTGTTACAAGGAGATGCTTTTAGATGAGATACCTAATACTAACAAACAAATAGCTTACCAAAAATGTGTAACAGTCTCTTCACTGTTCATGCAAATTGTTGTTATGCATATATGTAACAAATTGAAGATCGCAGATTAGCTGCCTTTCCACTGTGATATGACAGATTTTAACTTTTCCCCTTTCATTGAAGGGAGGGGAAAATACATAAATAAAAACAGTAACACAGATTTACAGAAATTAGTTAGGATTGTGTACATTAATTGCTATACAGTCAAGTAAACTTGCACCATACTTGAACTGACAGATTGAGATTTATTTTTTTTTTTCCCCATAAGTGCAAGGAAAGAAGATATAGAATACAGAAGGTATATACACAAAATGAGATAAAAAGTGATTTAGAACATTGGCATTAAAAATACTTTAAAACAGTTCTTAATTTTACTCAGAACATCAACTCTGCGACACGCTCAAGAGTAAACCAGTCCATTTCCCCCAATGCACTCTAAATGAAAGAGAGCACAAGTTTTACAAAGAACCCTCCAGCTCCATGAACTTGTGCTTTTACATGAATATTAACAAATGGAATAAAAAACTACAAGTAAAATTAACTTGTAGGCAGATTCTTTTGCCAACATACTATGCGCAATTACTTGAATCATGCATGGAGCCGACACGTTCATTCAAGTAGCTTGAGCTTCTGCTTTCCAGTGCAACATAAAAAAAGAGATGCGAACATAGCCAATTGTATTAGGACTGTGCATGTGTATGTATGTATGTGCATGTACACACATATGTATCATTTTCCAATACTCATTTGGCTGACCATTTTCTACACATTTTTTCCCAAGGAATTATAAGCAGAAAGCATTATTGAGGAATGCAGATATTTCAAAGGAATTTTCAATTTGAATTTATTACAAGGATGATATCTAATCTTTGAGACTGGAATATAGTAAGATGGAGGTCACATATGTATTAAAAAGGAACATCATAAATCAGAAGGGCTAATAGCCTAGGAGTAGGACACTTACCTGGGACGTGATCTATATTGGAGACTGCATGAATTTGAACCTTGGTCTCTGATATCTTGACTAAGTCTCTTAATCATTAATAATTAATGATATTGCCTGCTCTGGACTGTATCTTTCTCACTACAAAAAACAAACAAAAAGGAAACAAAAGCTTTCCTGCATTCATCCCAAAGTGGGGCATCAGGTTCTTGAAAACTAATATATTGAGGGATGTAGAAAAATAGGTTTCTATCTAGTTAAGAGATAACAAGTTTTGAAAATTAGGTAATTTACAGTTTAAAATAAATTACTGTCAATAAATGACTGCCATGGAAATAAATGAGGTTTGTATATGTGACAGAACAGTTATAAAATATCCATCAACTGCTACTGTTAAATCATAATATCTATTCAAAACCTAATAACAAACCTCTGGCTTTGTAAAATGAAAGAAGTTCTTTGTTGGCCAGACAACAAAATTATTTTTGCATAGAGATAAGTACAGCTTTTACACAACTTCATCAATTTCAAATGCCAATCGCCAACAAATTAGATATGTCTCAACAAAAATTAGCTAAGAAATTCAAAAAGAGCTTTTTTCTAGTTCTCCTTTAAGTTGAGTTAGCTGCCATGGGGAAATACTATCTTCATTGCATAGATCAGCAGAACCAACTGAACTGATAACAGAACAAATACTGTTTTGAACATCAAAAAAGAGATCTGGTTGGTCAAAAAAACTGACAGTTCATAATACTGTCCTGCCTGTTGAGAAATGGATTAAGTATTGCAGTACAGTTTTGCAAAAAAGTATTTTCCTATTCTACTACAGTATGCCAAGACAGTTTGCTACAGGTCTAGAGCAAAGCAATGAAAACAGCTGTTTTAGTTCTCTACCACTAAAACCTTAAGCATCAAATTACAGATTTAACAGACAAATTGTACAAATTACAGCTTTAATGGACAAGTTTTAAAGAGTTTCTCTCTTTTTTTTTTATATTGGCTATTAATATCAGAAGGGTGTGTGTTTCTATGCCAAAAATATAGAATCATAAAAATGTGAAAGATTTCCTTATTCTTTCACAGCAACCACAACCCAGGAAAATATGCTTGTTAATAAAATATTATCATTGGGATTTCGATTTTTGCAGATCTGAAAGATTCTAACTCTAAAAGTCAAACTCATAAATGAATATAGGGACAACCTATAAAAATGCAAACAGAGAGGAGTTAATGTTTGCATGTAGCTGCATTATATATGCTGTCACATAAAAAGAAATCATGCTTAGTTAGCGCATGTATCTTCCAGCAGGTACTCAACTGTCTTGCAAACTACCTGCTAACTAAACAATCTGAAGTTGGAAGCAGGCAGCCAGCATCCAGAGTTTGTTCAGTTGTGAACATGAAGCACATGAACTCTAACCTAGCTCTCTAAATATATGAGAGTTGAGTGTCAAGAGGAAAGGGACAGCCTCTTCTCACTCATGCCCTGTGATAAGACAAGAGGGAATGGATATAAGCTGGAGCACAAGAGGTTCCACCTTAACATGAGGAGGAACTTCTTTACTGTAAGGGTCACAGAGCACTGGAACAGGCTCCCCAGAGAGGTTGTGGAGTCTCCTTCTCTGGAGATTTTCAGAACCCGCCTGGATGTGTTCCTGTGTGACCTCTGCTAGATTATATGATCCTGCTCTGGCAGGATCTTGATGATCTCCAAGGTCCCTTCCAACCCCTAATGCCCTGTGATACCTGTGAACCAGGAAGTTCAAAGTGCTGTTTATTCTCTGCTTGTTTGCAGCTAAATTAAAGTTCAAGTTCCTTTGAGAAATAACCATCTCAACACAGATGATAAGTTATCTCATTCCTGATCTTAAAAGTAATTCCCATGGTGCTACTGGCAGAGGAGATTAATATGTATCAATACATAAAACATTGTGTCATGACAGAAGTCAAAACTGACTATAACATTGACAGTAACTACAGCGAGAGAAAAATATCTGACTTGGCAACTTCTTTCTTAGTGAAGTAATAAAATAAGTCTTTTCATAAGAGCAAAGCAGAATATAGAGACAAACAAAACTGGATGTATAATAAAAGCCAGTAAAATAATTTGGTGCTGATACTTCCTAGGATATATTTCTGACTCACAGGCCAACCCAAAAGAAAACCTAAGAACTAACTGGTTTCACATTTGCACTTTTCCTACCATTACAATTTCTTCAGCTTTAGTAGACTCCAAATTCAATGTAATCTAATAAGCAACAGAGTAATTTAATATCAAAAGAAACAAATATCATTGCCAGTTGTGTACATATTAGAAAATTTATAAATGCACTAATAGATCACTGGAATAGGTTGCCCAGAGAGGTGTTGGAGGCCCCATCCCTGGAGATATTCAAGGCCAGGCTTGATGAGGCTCAGAGCAGCCTGACCTAGTTGGAGATGTCCCTGCAGGGGAGTTGGACTACATGACCTTTAGAGGTCCCTTTCAACCCAATACATTCTATGATTCTGTGATAGTATTAAACACCTCCTCCACCAAGAAGGGTTTCTCTGCTGATTGTCCCATGTCACTTCACAATGTCACTTCACAGCACTAACAGAAATACTTTTAATTTCTTTTTTAAAACGCCAATTTGAAATACCTACAGAAAACATACAGTTGCATATTTCTACACTGGTATTTGATAAGTGACAAAAATGTAAGGTAAATCTCTTCCATGAAATAAGTAATCAGATTGACAGACTGTTAACTTTATTAGTTAACAGCTATATGAAGAATAAATTAGATAAAATTACAGTTCTATTGAGTTTATAATAACTTAAAGACAATACGAGTTAAAAATTATATCAGAGAATAATGTTCGAGTGTTTAAATCTTAAAAGAAAAAGTAAGCTAATTACCTATGCTATGAACCATACAAATACATGATGACAAGAATGCAGGCACCTTTAAAATTCATATATATTATGTAAGTGAAATAATCAGGAAGCTATAAATACACAACATATACATACTTTACCCTGTGGTTATGTCACCAAGTTGGTCTCGAGTGTCCCATTCTTCTTGAAACACCTCCTATAATAATTGTACAGTGTCTCATCCCACTCAGTGGACAACGAGGGAGGTGAATCTTTGTGATCCCACAAAAGAAGCTGTTCCTGCACAGCAGGGCTGCCGTGGCAGCAGAGTCACAACATTAACTCCAAGGAACAATAACAAAACAATTTATTAGTTCTCCCTAATGAAAGCACCACACAACTGGCCCTGCAGACAGTCTGCTGCTAACTCCACTCACAGCCACTTTTCCCTCACAGCACCCAACTTGGCCTTGGCCCTCAACCGCTTTGCGTGCTCAGCCTCCAGCTCAGTTTGTAAATTCTTAAGCAATTCCTTTAATGCCTTATTCAATTCTCATTCCGTTTGCTCCTCTACACATTTATCTTTGTGCTGCCATCAGCGCTGCCCCTAAAACAGCACAAACTACAGCCTTTCCCTTCCCACGTCTCAGCCTACTTTCATTTGCCAAGTCCTTTATCTGTTCTGCAACAACTAAGGGAGCTTGCCAGTTCAGCTCAGCCCAGCCTTGTCCTTGCAACATCGGGCATGCTCTACATCTTTTCGACACCTCTGACAAAGGGGAGCAGTCAGGTCTCATGCTGAATCCAGGTAGCCATGACCGTCCACTGGAGGACTCAGACTCTGCCAATATCCCATCTACATTCTTCTTGCCCTCTTATTCAGAGGATCCTGTCTGTCACACTGATTAGAAATGTCTTGTTGCACTCAGTGGACAACGAGGGAGATGAATCTTTGTGATTCCCCGAAAGAGGCTGTCCCTGCACAGTAGGGCAGCTGGGGTGGCAGAGTCACAACAATGACTCCAAGAACAATAACAAAACAAAGTATTAGTTCTCCCTAATGGGACAATCAACAAACAGTACAGATAAAGTTGTTATTTTTATAGGCAATTATTTTATGGTGCGACTAAATTTTGAGGAAAAGGAAGAAAGAATTATTAGAAAAGAGGAAAAGATAGGGGGAGTGAAAGAGAGAGTGAGAGAGAGTAAGATAACGAGAAAAGGTTATCACCACCCATGGATCCAACGACGTCTCACTGGATCAGTCCAAGTCTTCAGTTCTTTGGTGGTGGGTGCACCCCGATCAATATTTTTCTGTCCCTTTATACCCTTGAGATATCTGGATGGCATTCCCAATTTCCACAGAAATGGTGTTGATTTTCATGAGCCCCATGAGCTAGAAGTAGTGTGGTGCCTGGCATGCACCTCCCCTGTAGTGCAGTCAGCAGGAGCACTTAACTAAAGAAAGGACAGACCAATGCAGAGCTTATCTCTTCCTTTTGTTAAAGTATGTCTGCAAATAGTCAAATTGGAGCACAGAGACATTGGCAGCAATCAACACTTCTCCCATCCAGAAAGGTCTTTCCAGACCTTATCACCACACAAGGTTTGAGGCACACAATAGCCAGGCTCTTACATACAGTCATAAAAAAGTAACTAACAGCTTTGAGTTTTATTAGAAACATATAACCTAGACTAAAGTGAGAGGCAATTACACTCCAAGGGAAAGCAAAAAACAGAGTTTCCCATAGGTAAGACTGTGGACTGTGGCAAGGAAATGATAAATGTTCTGTAAAACTCAAGACTCCTGAATCTATTATTCTGATATCGACAAAAGCTCCAGATTTTAGTTCGCAGGTCTATTTTTGCAAGATGTTTTGCATGTCTTCTTTGAAGATCAGGCTTAACAGACATGAGGAAAGTTGAGTTCATTCTTGCAGACTGTAGTTGTTTAGTTTTTAGTACAATAGATGAAGTTTGAAGTTCAAACACGTGATTCAGAGATTTTGGTGGTCTCATTAGGGGATAATAATAATGTATCATAGAGGCTGTCAAATTATTTTATCCTTACCATGGCAGGACTTGGCACATATTAAGACAACAAAGAGAACAAATAATTGTAATCCAATAACAAGTTTAGCCTGGGGATTATTTCAGGGATAAATTATTGGCAGGGCATTTTGTTCAAGGTCACTTCTTCCTCTGATATAGTCTAATCCTGAATTAGTACTTCCCACATAAACCTTGGGTAGTATGGTGTGTTATAGCTACAAACATCTATCAGTGGAAATGTTTAGGGGCTGCTTTGTCCTGAAGTTCTTACATGTTTTCACGTGTATCTTTATAAACAGAAGATCAAAGAATACGTTAACACATCTTGACTACACACTAAAGGACATTAATGCTTAGTTATCAGTAGGGGAATATCTTTCAAAAAGAATTACTAGAGCCCTTATTCCTCCATCTAATATTCCTTCTGCTACAGAGATATTCATTACCTTCAGCTTCACCTTATTTGATAGACATCATTTCAGGGTAATTCTTTGTAACTTCTATTTACCTCTCAAGATTCTTTCTAACATAGTACAGTGGAAGAAGAGATTGTATACCCAGAAAGGTTATTTACCTTTCCTAGCTATACTACTTAATTTGATAAAAGTAGACTTGCACAACTTGCCTGCACTACATTTTTGTACAACAGCAAATAAATCATACTTCCTTTTTAATTTTTTTTTTTTTTTATGAGCTATTCAGGATCCCGGGTGTGCCCAGGTGGCCAAGAAGGCCAAGGGCATCCTGGCCTGTATCAGAAACAGTGTGACCAGCAGGAGTAGGGAGGTGATCGTGCCCCTGTACTCAGCACTCATG
>JANHFX010022172.1:0-13514 GCA_027560015.1 Chloroceryle amazona
CAACCCTTGGTACTAACTGTAAACTGGGGGTGTTCTCGCTGCTGGGAGCAGACACTGCCTGGGCAAACAGGCTGCTGCCTGCAGACAGTGCAGGGAGTGAGGAGAACTGAGCTGAACAGTAAAATCACTGAACAGAATTAGTTCTGTTTTCACTCAAACCAGGACAAGCATAACTCATAGGAAAGTAATGCTTTTTTTAAGATGGCGAGAGTATAAAGATAAATTGTGGTCCCAGACAAATTACTTTATTCACATTGTTTCACTCATTTGCGAAGCCCACTACATATTCCAGATGAATTGAATATTTGCATCCTTAATTAGAGAGATTAAATGGCTCTGTTTTTCACAAAGGACAATACCATTGTAAACCTGCCTTTGAAACCACTTCTTATTCTTCCCCTTGGAGAAAAAGATAAACACATACCGTTTACATGCTACAGCTGATGCAAAGCTCATGCAGGAGACAGGATGGTGTGGTAAATGTACTGGGACCACGAAACAAAGGTGGCTGTGCAGAAATCCAGAGACTAGATCAGCAAACAGTGGATTTTTTTCCCCTTTCCTTTCTTTCAGGGAAGTGGGAAAAATAGCAAGTAAACAAACAAACAAAAAAAACAACCTAGGAGGGAGGAATTAGTTTTGCTTGGACTGAAATAGCTATTTTGGGGGGACATAGACTTAAGTCAGAGAACAATGACAAAAGAAAATGTATATTGATCTGGAAAGTTCTGCCTGACCAAAAATGTTTTCAATACATTAAAAAAAAAAAAAGGAAAGAAAAAGGCGTGCCTTTTGAAACCAAAGTATCAAAAATATAGCTTAATGCCAAAAAGAAACATCCCACATTAGTTCCTGCACTAAACCTCAATGAGTGAGAAGAAATCACCCCTGTTTAGAACACGCACACAATGCAGAGAGCTGCCAGCAGTTTTTCCATCAGTGCAATTGTAAGGCCCCAAGTTTCCTGAGTGCCCCACAAGCACCTCTGGGAGAGCCATGGTGTCCATCTCAGGCATCCTTCATCCATCTGACCACCCACGTGACCTGGATGCTGATAAAAAACTCTGTGCAACTGAACCTCCAGACCAGTCCCATTTCTGCACCCAAAGTGCAAAGGGTCTTCTGTAGTAGTTCCTGCCTTGTCCTCAGAAGATTCTGATTGTTTCAGAGAGCCCAGGGACAGATCGGTGTGCAAAATCCACCTCAACAATCACCGAATGGAGCCACTTTGCAGTTTTATTTTCCATGTTTGTGGATAGGCTCTCTTATATGAGAGAACTTCTTTCTTTCCAGCTTTTTTTCCTGTGATGTTTTTTAGAAGCTTTTTGGCAATTTGCATGTGTGCCACATTACAAGATTACTTCCTCCTACCACATCACCTTGAAGTCCAGAACTTGGGCATGGGGCAATTTCTTACAAATTATTTTTAAATCGAGCATATTCCTAGTTTTGTTATGCAGGAAAAGCTTTTAAAGCTTAGTCTAAGAGCTCCCTCAAGGCACAAAATTATGAAAGCAATCATAAAGGAAAATAATTAAAAAAAAAACCAACAAAACCAACATGATTTTTAGAGGCAAATGGGTTATTTGTTAATTTTTTTGTTTTGGAGAGTGTGTTGATGTTAGGAAGTCAGGAGTTGGAGAACAGAACTCTTTTTACTATGGTTGAACATCAGAGGAAAAAGAATGGATGTGAGTGATATGAAATTACTCTTTGGATCATTTACCCATAGATGGTTTTGAAGTTTATTAACTGACATTTCAGTTACAAAACCAAACCACTGCAAGCCAGCATGAAATAGTATTAGTAAAGTCAGGCTGCTGCTGCCATAACTTCACTGTGAACACTAGGGCTGGTAAATAATACAAACTCCTAAAGAAACTTAACCCAAAATGAAGCTTCTCTCTTGAAAATCATCTTTTTTTCATGAACACAGTATATGGTAGATCCAGATTCATCAAGTGGTAGCTCAGGAAGAAGGAACAAGGGAAGTAGACCAACATGCTGGTATTCGTGAGCACACAGTGTCTCCTGGAGTGATTTACCTTGTGTCTCAGCTGCAAATCAAACAAAGTAGCCCTTCTAGAAGTCCTTGCTTCTGCAGCTTGCTGCCAGGGTCAGGGTAAGCTGGAAAACAAAAATTTCACTTTGCCTCCTGAGTTGACTGTATTCTTGAAGGAATAAAGCATTGTATTGCACAATCCACTGGCTGAAGTACAGATCTGGGATCAGAACAAGATGCCTGAAAATTTACTGAATGACCCGAAGGAGAAAAGAAGGGAGATGATGACTGGGGATATACATCTACAAGGAGCATATTTTGAAGCAGTGCTACTGATAAAGAGATGAAGTGTCACAGATTTCACTGCTGTGAAGAAATTCTGTCTCTAAATAATTGTGCCCTGGGTTTGAAAATTTATTAATGAAAGAAGTGAAGAAGTCGTATTTCCTTCAATTGCACCTGCCAAGCCAGAAATGGCAGCTCTGAGATACCAGTGAGTTTGAGACACCGTTAGCCTGTGTAATGATGGGATGGAATTGCATTCCCAAGTGTCAGCACAAGTTATGCTGTTCTGATGACTGAAGCTGTTGGCAAGGATGCATTAAGCCAGCTGAGCTAAATATCCTCACTTTCTGCTGTGTTCTTTGTCTTCCTTTGCCAGTGAATTTGGACAGCAATCACGCAGACTCCAGCAAACAAAGTGTGCCAGCTTCCCAGATGGCACAAGCCAGCTTCATTCCTTTGACACCAACAGCACATGGGAGATTTATATGAGCATAGTGGCTGGCTTGCAAAAGTTATTAGTACCTTGTGTGAATGTCTTGGGAAGATGCTGGACTTCAACCATCCAAAAAGTTCTTTTTAAGGAATAAGGTCTTTTCTTTCAGCATGGAGCTTAGGAAGGAGGTTTTCCTGAAAGGAGGGAGCTTAGGAGGAGTGTTTGATGAAAAAGTTCTTCTTTCCACTGAAAAAAAAAAAAAAAAAAGCCACAAATTTCTTACAAAACAAATGGGAAAAAAATGACAAACCAAAACAAACAAAAAAAAAACCACAACAAAACCAAACCAAAGAAAAAACAAAACCAAAACATCAAACCATAGAAACTTGGAAAAGTTTTAATTAATAGAGGCCTTCCTTTTAATCTAACTTAGGTATTCCAATGCTCAGATACTATGCTTTTCCTTCCCTTCTCTTAAGGCCACACCTAAAGTGCTGTGTCCAGTTCTGGACTCTCCAGACATGGACATGCTAAAGAGTCCAGTGAAGCTCCACAAAGATGATGAAGAGACTGGAGCATCTCTCATATAAGGAAAGGCTAAGGGAGCTGGGACTGTTCAGCCTGGGGAAGAGAACATTTCAGAGGTGATCTTGTCAATGTGTGCAAAATGATGAGGTCAGGCTCTTTTCAGTAGTGCCCAGTGACAGGACCAGAGGCAATGGCTACAGAATGAAACACAAGAGGCACCTCTTGAACACAAAGAAACATTTCACTTTGGGGCTAACCAAGTACCGGAACGGGTTGACTAGGAAGGTTGTGAAGTATCCATCCTCCATGATGCTCAAAAAGATGTCTGGACACAGTTCTGGGCAACTGTCAGTAGGTGGCCCTGACTGAGCAGGGTGCTTGGACAAGGTGACCTCCAGATGTCCCTTCCAAACTCAATCGTTCTGTGATTCTGTGACTATTATACCCCCCGCCCCCATATATTTCACCACTTCTCAAATCCTTCTCTTGAAGCAGCAACAACCCAGCACCAGACAGGATGAGGGACTGAGTGGAATATGACAGATTTGCTGGGTACTTAAGGTCACAGATATTGCAAGGCCACTGTCACCTGTAACACCTTAGGGGTGTCAGTCTGTTGCAAATTAACTCATTTGTACTGAGATCTACACATGTGAAAAGATCCAATATAATTTTAGCTGTTCTGGATTTTGGAAGGCTAGGTTCAGTAAGGGCTGGGACACAAGTTATGTCCAGCTGCTACAAAAATACATTCTTCAAATGTTGGATAAGAAAAAAAATATTTTGACAAATTATTTCCTTTCCTTTTAAAATTGTATCAGAGCAAGAAAAAATAATAATTTCTTATCTATGTGAAATCCAAATCAGGTGGGAACCACCTGAAGCCGAAAGTCAAGCCATTAAACCTGCTGCCTGCTGGTAACTCACTGTGCTCTTTCGACCTGGCTGATGTGTAGTGTGGAGCTTTTATACTCAGCCACTAACATTCATAAGGGGGAATGAGGTTCAGAGCCCCGAGTCTTTCCATCTCATACCACAATTATATCGATTTGTACTTTTCAGTCTTTTCATACCTTTATTGAAGTATCATGCTGGTGGCAGTATTTTAGATGAGGCTTTACTGGTGCTGAGCATACTGGAAGCACTATGTGGTAAGAGATCTGTCTTGTGTTTGGACCTCTATTGTCATGCTGCATTTTATGGCATTGCTCCACGCTTTCATTAGGTAATGTTAATAAAATCAAGCAGATATATTGGGAAGTAGAAACTTTAAAAGCCCTTTTGTTTAGAATGAAAAGATATAAAGCAATGTAATTAATGAGAAGTTTCAAACAATGGGAGAAAAGTTAGGGAAACTTTGGTGTACAGATTCATAGGTATCTCTCTGTCTTTCAAGGGCAGAACTTGCATAGGAAGTTGTATTAAAGAGGACAGCCCCTTAAAGATAAGGGGACCTCTAACTAGCTTTCCCTCCTCTCTACTTCCTAAAGATAAGGATTTATCTTTCTCCTGATCATATGCTTAAAACACATGTGATGTAAGATAGAGGTAATTTTCTCCTCTAGAACAGAAATGTTGATTAAGCTTTGCTTTTTCAAGGAGTTACTAAAGGGGGGTATTTTTCTTCCATTTATAAATACTGAAAAACAGGAAAGGAAAGCAAATGGGAGTTTTATTTTATGGGTTTGCCCTTCCAAAGTTTAATGTAAAGAAAGACAATATTGCTCCACTATGGCTTATAATGAAGATATTCTATTGAATGATACTTTTTAAGGGATTGCAAAAGAGCTGATTGATTTTGTAAAAAAGGCTTCAGTTTTGTACAAGTTGTAAGCTGAAGCCACTATGGGGCATTTACAACTTTATTTTTAAATATTGAAAACCATATGTTTACAAGGGTTACTAATAGAAAGGATGATTCAGTAATATCTTGCTAGCTAAACGGGAAATGGGTACAATGTTGATCATAATGTGCTGACTGCCATTGATTTTCTAAAAATGAAATATAGACCAGGAAAGTTAATATAAGCTGCAAACAAGGAGTAAATAAAAATATTTTGAAAATCTGTAAGTGGATGCAGAGGTTTCCTTGAAATGCTCTTTGTCCAGCTTTTCCCACTGTAGAGGGTACAGAGCAGTTGAGAATTGTGGTGACTGAATTATACATAATGTCTTCAATGTCTAGAGAGGGTTAATTAGTTAAGTTTAAAAGCTTTGAGAAGCTTTTTTATAAACCTCTAATTTTGCTAGAGAAACACAGTGGAAGATGGTTTATTTACTCCCTCTCGAAACTTAATCATGACGTAGACTAGCAAGGGCAGAAGGGACACCCTGTTTCTACACAGATGATATTTGAAGCGTAGGTACACGATCTCTGTACTGCAGAGTAGGAGGTGATCTGGCTGCATTGCATTGGGAGTCAGTGTGACACTAAAAACACCGATAGGCAGCACACAAACAAGAAATTTCTGCAATGTCCTTCAATTACTGGGCTCTGTAACTTATTTTCCCTAGAGTTCCATTGGCATGCTGCGACTTAGTTTGTCACTGTTGATGGTGTCTGGTCTTTTTTCATGTCTCTCACTTTCTAAGGGGGGTGGAGGAAGGAGGAATTAAAAAAAAAGGAAAACTGGGAAATATGATGTAGGCTAACATGGATCACAGCTGTTGAAATGTGAGACACCAGGGAGGGGTCATCAGGATTAAAGATGCTGTGCAACCTGATTTTTAACTCAGCCTAGAGGAGTTCCTGCTGCAAGGGTGAGGAGTGAGATATGGAAATCACTCTTACATTTATTTTTTTTCCTTTTGTGGGCAAACTTGCTCTCAGACAAGCAGGTGAAGACAGAAGTCATTCTCTATACCTCTGGTTCACTTGGGCACAATACAATTCCTCAGTATCCCTGAATCTTTCTCCTCTGTTTCAGCATTTGCCATAGCCCAGTACGTTCCATTTCTTTGTATGTCAATCACCCTGCTACAGTCACACAAGAGGATGGTTGTGCCTCTGAGCTTGTAACCTTGGTTGAATAACATGGGATTTCCAGACTGTTTGCATATGTCCAGTAGTCACCTGACTCAATTCCAGACTAAAGAACAGACTTTCCATCCTCTGCAAACTTTACATCTAAAGGGTGAGTCGAAAGAAAGTGGCCATGTGTCTCCATAAGTACCACATTATGAGCACATTCGTCTAGATAAGTTAGAGGCTCCCTTCTTTCTCTTTCTCCTTTTTTTTTATGCAGTAAAGCCCAGCACTGTTACCTGTGAGGAAGAAAGTGTGCCTGAGTTTTCTTATATCCAGACAACACACAGAGAAAATGTAGACACATATTTTTATGACAAAAACACTTGATATGCCTCTGTTTGGCAGAATACTACGTTACAGTTTTGTCAGCCATACACAAATGGCTATCTGGAAATTAGTATTCAGCTAGCAGGAGGTAATGAAATGATCTCTCAGGCCCATAAAAGTGAAAAAAGCTAATCTGCTGATAGGATAGATGGCATTACAGTAAACAGCAGGATTGGAACAGCTAGATGTCCCTGGCTTGGTGAGAACTGGCTCTCTATGTTATGAACAAAATTAAGGTTATGGAGACTAACCCACGTTCTATTTAACTCAACGGTCACTGGATTCATTTGGACCAGAATTCTATTCCGTTTCTTTTCCTACTGGGAAATTGCACCAAGAAGACTCTGTGCAGGCTCTCTGCCCTCTGCATGGCTAAATGCATTTGTCATTATCGTTACTTTAGAGAGGAAAACTTTATCCTAAATAGGCTATGGTTCTTTATCCTAAATAGGCTAAGCTCTTTTACTAGGCTTTTGTAACCGACTTCCATGATAACATGGACTCACATCATCTTCCCTCTCCCTGAAATTCAGAAGGCAAAACACTTCAAAAAAATCTTGGATAAATCTCTACTTGTCTGCCCCAAAAAGCAAACTGTCCAGACTGATGAAAATGATTACGAGTAAAGTCCTCAGTGAATATGAACAAGGATTGCATTATTCAAGACGTATTATTTAACCGATTATAATTATACAACAAACTGAAATTTGTTTAATGTAAATACGCCCAGGGCAACATTTCACAAATTTCTGGCAAATGTAGTTACTGTTAAGCTTCAGTTACTGCGACAATATAAAACAACTCTTTTTGTTCCAAACTTTTTTCCTAGTTTCCTGGTGCTTTCAACTCGATTCAAAAATAAATAAATAAATAAATGGAATTTTTAATTATAGTGAAAACATCATAAAAGCCTCGTGACATGGATATAGAAAACATAAACCCCAAACATTTGCCTCATCGCTCAGAAATTCAGAGAATGCTTCCCTTCTCTGTACTTGTCTCAAGTTGACACATACCAGCATTTCTTCTCAAATATAGGTAGCTGTTGTTTGCGTTCTGTATCCCAGCAGCTCATGGGCCTTACACGCTGCTTTTGATAGGTTCTTAATAATTCTTCTTCCTTCTGAATCGAGTATTGTGCTGTTCTTTGAAATATGAGCAAACTTTCATGACAGTTCTGAACAGTTTTGCATACACTGATTTCTGAATTATCAACTTAGATGCTGTAAAGGAGGTTGCTCTTTCTCAGTGTGTGTTCTCTACACCTCTACATGTAAGACATCTTTGAATGCACTAGTCTTTACAGTTTTTAAATGTAATTGTCTGGTATGTAGGATTGTCACCCTCCAAGGCACAGTCCACGGCTCCTCAAATGTGACTTGAACTCGAATATCAACATTCAAGGTGAAGATAGAGAATGTTACCCGCCAGCTGTGTCACAGGATTATGTCTATTGCCCATATTTTTGTATCTGTGGGGCTAATCAGTGATGTCTTTTAAAAAACAGAATGCTTCGTTTTCTTAGTTTTGTTTCTTGCTAGAAGAGCAACCTGATGTCCTCTGTGCCTTGCTGTCCAAGTTTTTTAAATCCATCAATCCATGTGACAAATTTTTGGGTAGTTGGTATCTCAAAAATGGATTTAAGAGAAGTTTAACCATGTACATTTCTCTTCACAGTTTGTATGAGATTGGGGGAGCACTTGTTTCTCAAAACTTAAAAGAAGATGAGCATTTTATAGAATCTTATGTCTGAGTATGTAAGAATTTGTTGGAATTTTTTCCTATTTCATTAATGGCAGAAAGGAACTGTGATTGCGTTGGTGCGTGGCAGCCGTTCTAAAACCAGCTGTTGATCACAGACTTTCTCAGTTCACAGAAACAATCAAACTTACAGGTTAAGTGCTCAAAACTCTCAAGTTCTTGAAACTGGTATACTTTTGGTCAATTAATTGTGAGATGCAGCATGAACTGCATTGTCATTGGTAAATTCAGCGTTAACTAGACGTCAGATTTTAGATGGAAGAGCGATCAAGCACTTGATGAAATCTCCTGCTACTACAATGTGTATTTTTGTCTGTCCATTAGAACAATGTGGGAGCCATGTCCTTAGCAGAGCTTCATAATTTTGAAGTGCTCCCCTTCTGTAGCAGAAGAAAAGTTTTCCATGTATATGTTCTGTTAACTGAAATGTCCCTGTAATGTGATGCATTTAGGGTTGAAAAATTAATATATTTAATTTCATTTTTGATGCTTTTCTTTGTATCATTTTATAAATATGAAATAAAGAAAATACTGAAATTAAAAGTAATTTCAAAATAGAGAATGAGAATGCAACGGTCAAAATTTAAACAATTGTTTTCAATTTTCATTTCAAAAACAATTTTCACAAAACACTACTTTTGCTGAACTAAAATTTTTCACGTCAAATATATTACAGGGAAAAAAATACATAAATGTGTATAGTGGTAGAAACACAACTTGCACTGGTGTCAGTCTGAAGACTTGTACAAATGGGTAGCCGTTAAAGAACTGATTGCTGTCACTGAAGTCAAAGAAGGGAAATGTGTGAAAGGATTGTTATATATGGCACAGCACTCACAGTTAGGGGTAGAGATGCAAGCCTGTGGACAGGAGGTACAAAGCCACAAGCAGCAGAAGGATAACTTAGTGCATTTAAATACCAACATCCATCTTGGTTTCTCTCCACACAAGGAGCACAGCAGCAAAATATGATGATGTTATATACACCATGTAAGTGAACTTCATGATCACTCTCTTTTAGTCACAGTGGTATTGATTTCAATACACACGTCCTGGTGTCCTGCTGTGTCAAGACCTTGCAGCACCACCACACAGGTTCTTGTAATATACTTATAAGTTTATATACTTATAAGTTTATTTCTTCCCATAAGTAGCACATTATATATTTAGATGTGGGAGTACCATGTTAACAAGCAATTGCTGTACTCCCTTGGGATTCAAAATAGTTTCATTTTATTTTCCACATAAAAGTAGGAAAATCCATGAAAAACATTTGTAAGATACTGGTCACCATGACTCTTTCCGAGTGAGACAACCTCTCCAAGCCTTGATAGCATAGCTTTCCCTAGCTAGCACCCTTCTCAGACTGGCCACTAAACCACAAGTAATAATCTGTAAAGGAGATGATTGGTCTGTTGACCAATCTGTCTGATGCCGTGAATGGAAATGGCTCCACACAAAATAAGTTCCATTGGTAATTGCTGCTACTGGGGGCACAGGCCATGCCTATGAGCTACATCCCTACACACTACAAATATAAATCCAGAGTTCATCCCAAGATTTAGCAAGGTAGATGGGGTCATTGGTGTGGGCAGTTCATTGGTACCTAAAGCACATTGTTTTGAAGAAACCATTTGGGCTATTCTGGTTGTCAATTTTAAACATCACATGAAAGGTAGAAAGGTCTTCACTCCAGCTCTAGGAAGAACAACTGCATGTCTATTTGTGGAGCTCTGGGAAGGAGGTGTTTCCTCTCTCCTATCCCATAGTCCTACCACCCTGCTCTTGTGAGACATGCACATACTGCCCCACTTAGAGCTTCTCTACGTGTTTGTAATCTCCTTTTCCTTATGAGCTGCTTAGGTTTTTCATCCCCTTAACATTTCCTACTCCTTGTATTATTTTCTTTTTACCTCACTACAGTGTACCTCTCTCACTGCTGGACTCCTTTTCACAGAATCATACAATCACAGAATCACAGAATGTTAGCAGTTGGAAGGGACCTCCAAAGATCATCGAGTCCAACCCCCCTGCCAGAGCAACACAAAATTAGAGCAGATCACTCAGAAATGCATCCAGACAGGGCTTTAAAGTCTCCAGAGCAGGAGACTCCACAACCTCTCTGGGGAGTCTGTTCCGGGCTCTGTGACACTCACAGGAAAGAAGTTCTTCCTCATGTTGAGGTGGAACTCCCTGTGCTCCAGTTGGAATCCATTGCCCATCGTCCTGTCACAAGGCACAAGTGAAAAGAGGTTGTCCCTGCCTTGCTGATGCCCAGCCCTCATCTATTTATAGACATTAATTAGATCCCCTCTCAGGCTTCTCTTTTCCAGACTAAAAAGCCCCAGGGCTCTCAGCCTTTCTTCATAAGGCAGCTGTTCCAGTCCCTTCAGCATCCTTGCAGCCTCCCTTGGACTCTCTCCAGTATCTCCCTGTCCCTCTTAAACCGGGGCGCCCAGCACTGGACACAACACTCCAGATGTGGTCTCACCAGTGCAGAGTAGAGGGGCAGCAGAACCTCCCTCGATCTGCTGGGCACACTGTTCTTTATGCCCCCCAGGATACCATTGGCCTTCCTGGCCACCAGGGCCCATTGCTGTCCCATGGAGGACTTGTTGTCCATCCAAGGTCCTTCTCCACAGAGCTACTCTCCAGCAGCTCCCCTCCCAACCTCTACTGGTGCATTTTCTTGTTCCTTCCCAGGTGCAGGATTCAGCTCTTGCTCCTGTTGAACCTCATGAGGTTCCTCTGTGCCCAGCTCTCCAGTCTGTCCAAATCTTGCTGAATAGCCACAGGGGAATCAGCCAATCAAGGAGGGCAATGGGAACTGTGCCATGGGGAGAATTTTGCTGGCAAGCCCAACGGGTCACAGGGCCCCACGGGAGGGAGTCCTTCGGAGGGATGCCAGCTGGGTCAGCAGGCACCACGCAGGACCCTACATCCGTGGCATTTGTAGTTCTGTAAGAGATACGACCCAGGCGACCAGTTGCTCTCCAGATCATCTTTCCTGGTCTCCTATGGGGATTTTGGTTTGGTGCCGCTCGATGTAGTGACAGCTGTCACAGCGAGGCCTCAGAGCAGCTGTCAATCAGGAGCAGAGCATGGCTCACCCAGGCAAAGCACAGCAAAGCAGAATTGACTCCAGCTACCATTGCTCACACAAGTGGTTTTGGAGTAAAAACCAAGTATCTCCAAGTGCTGTGTGTGCAGCTGTGGAACTGCTCAAAAGAATCCAGAGATCGGTTCCTGTGTGGCCAGCCCTGGGTGACCCTGCTCTGGCAGGGGGGTTGGACTCGAGGATCTTTTGAGGATCCTTCCAACCCCTAACACTCTGTGATTGTGTGCATCTCCTCCAGATGCAGACTTGTCTATCTGAGCGAACTGCCAGTGAATGCCAGCCAAGGCACGCTCCTCTGACACAGGAACACAGGACAGTGTGAAAAAACAATGTATGGAAGACAAGAACAAACCCAGCCAAAAAAAAATATCAATCCCAAGAGTGAGATTGCAGTTATGCTAGAGAATTAAACACGGCCAGAACACTGCCACAAACTCTGGCACATGATCATCCATGTACAAAGTGTTCCTAGTGCGGGTTTCAGCTCCAGCAACAGCTTTCTCCTAGCATCTAGGTAGGACAAAAGGCTTTGGATAAGCCAACTGGGGGCAGCCACACTGGTTTGGAGGATTTCCACACGGTGGAAAATGCTAGTATAACCGAACTGGAGCAAGGCCTTCAGTCATCACAGCTCCTTTGCTGGGCAGAGAGCAGAATGCATCTGATTCTCATACTGGTGCTGCAGTACTGCCCAGTGTTTGGATGCTACCATAGCAAGGACAAAGTCCCCAAAGCACACAGAATAGGCTCGTTGTCCTCAAAAAAGGGTGTGACCTCATCACTCCTGCCCGAGAATGAACAAGTGAGCAATTTCTGGGAGGAAAGGATCTAAAAGACACACTGTGGAGGGTCTGGTTGAACACAAGTTTCCAGTCAGGCAGGAAAAGCTAAAGCAGCCTCAAGATTATACCAGCCATGCACTTAATAGCAATTATATTCTTTTTTTAGCAGAGAATTGTTTTCAGTAGGCCTCATTATTTAAAATCCTTCAAACACCCCCATGTAATAGAGCAAGAAAGGTTAAGGTTTTGTTCCCTCAGTGAATTCTCAAACGCAATTTGACAATGGCAAAGTACTGTTCTTGTTCATCAGGTTCAATACAGACCCTGCCACATCACTGGAGGAGCTGTGGACAACAGGCTCTCTAATGGCCCACGACACAGGTTCTGGCACTGCCTCCCTCCCTGCATGCCTGGCTTTTGCAAGAGTTGGTTTGCAAGAGCTGTTATAAAATGGCACTGGAGTTAATATCTGTCTCTGCTTCCCCAAGCACGAACGGTACCCACTGCCCCCATCACACCGAGATAATACGACTCAGAGCAATGCCCTGAAAATTTGGAATAATGGATGTAATGCTCAGAATTCGATCTTGTGAGACTCGAGCTGCCCAGAGCTCCCATATAAGCCATCCAGCAATGAGATTACCCTGCTTCTGGCAAAGGACCCTTCGCAGCACCTCACGAGACTACGCTCTGCCTCGTCTCTTCTGTCCATAAGCCACGTGATGTGGCTTGTCTAAACCACTAAATAAATCAAATCATAGCAAATCATGCACGATGAGTATGACAGACAGAGCCTTTCATCTCAAAGGTGACAGCAGAGCATGAGAAGCAGGAGTGCTAGCGCTGCACTTCAGTGTACTGTACAACGGCCACAGGTTGGGAACGTGTCACCAAGGGCTCATTCCTGCAGATTTCTGCAGGGTGCCATGGTACTAGCATGGAGGAAAGCACATAGGATGGCCCGCCCGCTCCCTGCCTCTCTATGCATGTACAGGTGCCATGCACGTGGAGAGCCCTCTGTGCAGCCTCGAGAACTGCTGGAAACAATGATGACAAGGGGAAGGAAGATCAACACATGGGTAACTCCCTTCATCCCAAGATTTCAGCTTCTCCTGCCCAGCCTCTTCTCTTCTGAGTAGTCTGGCTGCAAAGAAGAGCTGGAGCTGGAAAGGAGCTGCTCACACCCCGGGCTGGGGCTCCTGCTGGGCAGGGCTCACGCAGCACCGAGGCTGTTTCTCCAGCATTCCCCC
>JANHFX010022172.1:21329-39913 GCA_027560015.1 Chloroceryle amazona
CTTCCCTTCCCTTCCCTTCCCTTCCCTTCCCTTCCCTTCCCTTCCCTTCCCTTCCCTCCTCTCCTCTCCTCTCCTCTTCTCTTCTCTCTCTTCTCTCACTGTTTCTCTCTACTTACAGTATGAATCTTGGTCCAGTGAGCTGACATAATTGAAGAACAAAGAGCTGCATTCCTTGAAACAAAGAACAAGAAACTGCAACAGTTAGTGTGATGAGAGAAAAAGGTTTTGCCACTAAACAGAAGTCACTATGAAGTAGGTGAATCTACCGATAGATAGCTTAGATGCTGACAGAGTTTCATTCAGGATGTTTCTGTTAAAGAGAGGTGTGCTTCAGCTGAGCTTTCATACTAACATCCCTAAGGCTTCTCTCCTCCCTCATTTTAGATTCAGCTACAACACAGATCACAGTGTACGTTGACAAAAGCTGAGATTAAGTGCAGACATGGTGATGTGTCTTCTATTCTGAGAATTTTCAGGGTTCGCTCTCCACTGCACTAAGGTAACCTGTAGGGATAGATGAAATGATTTAAAATATAATCAATTTTTCTAAGACTGTTCTGACCTTTACATTTATAGTGTGGGAGTTTTAAGGTCTGTTTAGTTTTTTGGGGGAGGGGGCGTGTGGGGGGAAAGGGGGTGTTAACATTTTTATGTAATTACTTTGTGTCTTCTTGCTCTTTGAAATTTATTTTCCAGAACTGCTTGCTTTCTTTGGAGGTTGGCTATTTTTCTATTCTCTCAGAGCAATGGCTTTCTAACCAGAGACAGATCCAGTGTTAAATCCCAGATTCAGCCACTTCCTCCATACTGTGGATATTTAACATCTGAGTATTCGTCTTGAAAATGAGCCTTCCATTTCTAAGTGTATTGAATACATTGACCTCCAAGGGAATTATAAGTGAAAATACATATAAATATGTCAGCTGGTTGGAATCTGTTCTTCAGAGAATTAGCATCTACATTTAAGAGCTAAATGACTCAATACAATTTGTTAGCATGATGCTTATTCTGTAACAGTCTCAGTTTCTGTGAAATCATAGCAAAAGTGAATTTGAAAATAAGGGCTGGTTTTGTTTATTTCTCTGGGTTGATGGGATGCCAGATTTTCAGTGGCATTAGTTGGACTGGAATAGAAAATATGTTTTCTTATTAGAACTACATTCTGTACTTGCAGGAGACAACAAAAAGGCAATTTCTCATTACCCCTTTCTAGAGATAAATTCACCGTGTGTATTCACTAGAGTTTGTTCATATTGACTTTTCATTTTGTAAATCACTTTACCATCGTAGCACCTTGACAAGCTTATATATTAAAGCACAATATATTAATATTTACTTGCTGCCTAAAAGCCACACACAGATTCTCCTTACTGCCTAATGATATTCAAGCATGAATAAAAAGATGTTGAAAAAGGTGATCTTTGCAATGGGAATGCATCTCATTTATAGCCCCAAATGGGAAATTATTGTAGTTGTGGTAACTCTTTCACATAAGCTGTCAAAGTGGAGAGCAGCTTGGCCAGTAAAGACCCATTTTCTAAAATAGGAGAAGTCAAATGATTGGTCCTTCAATGTCCAGCCAAAATGCAGTTATCAACACTTGGAAAAGTTTCCTAAAATTCTCAAGAACAGGGAAGGGAAGCTGACTAAAGAGTGCAATGCTTCTTGTACCCCCACAGGAAGAGAGCAGGGAAAAGTTCTTATTTCCCAGACATTTGTATTAGATGTGAGCTATGCCTAAAATAACCAAAAGAACCTATTTATTTTTCCCTAGAGCTCGTACTTCACATCTTAGCTGTTTATGACAAAACTTCACAGGTGCAGTGGAGTTGGGTGCACTTGGGGAAGTCATCCCCAGGGAGTGGGGCTGGAGACCTCCTGTAGTCTTCTGGGGAATCATCTGTCTCTCTATTTTGTTGTGGGCTTCAGGAGGTTGCCCGGGTGTTGCTCTTTGGTGCAAAGGATTGTGCATTCTTTTTACCAGGTGATTGTGGTCTGGTCGGTGGAATGTTGTGGTGTCTTCAGTCGTCCCAAGGAGGGGAAGTATGGCAAAAATGCTGCCTTTTGCATTAGAGTGCTTTGTGAATATCTGTTGGGCCCAGAGATGGCTGTAGAGCTTTCCAAAAGCTTTTTTGGACATGTGCTCAAAATATTTCCCCCCACCTGGTCACACATTTGTATTTTAAAATTGCTTGTGGATGTGTAAGGTTTATTTTGAGTCTGTGTTAATGCTTCTGTGAAATCAGTGCTTTACTCTCTACTTAGAAGACTCTGTAGGTTCTGAGGAAATTTATGAATTTATTTTTTTCAAGTATTTAAGGGTTGCAAATGAAGCAGTAGAATTGAGATGATGCTTCCTCTGTTTTTTTTTTTTGGTGACTTGTAGCTATTTATCTCTATAAATTTGCCATGATTTCTTCTTCTTTATTCTGTGGAGTTTGTTTTTTTTCATCTGTATTTTTGCTTTTCTTGACTTCCTTTGTGTAAATGAATGAATCTGTAGTTCTAGTGAAATGGTGGAAATGGTATGGTGTGGTACATGGTATGGTATGGTGTGGTGCATGGTATGCTATGCTATGCCATGCCATGCTATGGCTGAGTGAATGGTAAAAGACTTTGTCTGAACTGCTGATAACAGGTTTTGGGAGTCATTGGGATCTTGACTGTCCTTCCATCCCCATGGTCTGCTAGTGACAGCCTCCCTGGCGTAAGAGCTTTGTAAGCCCGGGGAGTACCGCTACTTTTTAGGGATAGAGTTGGGCCTCTCTTCTGCCCTTAGCTGAGACTCAGCCTACCTGAAGCTTAGGAGCCTAAAATGCTAAGTGTCTTAGGCTCCTCCTGTAGTTTATGAATTAGAAGTTCTGCCCAGAGTACAATTCCTCCAAACCATGCCAAGAAACTTCATTTTCTAGTAAGTGAAGGAAACCAAAAAGCTGAAGTTCAGGAATGGGAAACTTGGAGAGAACTCTTGCAAAGCAAGATACTGGATGAAAACTGTGCTTAGGAGAAATGTTTTTCACTTCAAGAGTCCTTTCTTATGTATAAAAACAAAATCACTTTACAAAAATCTGTGATTTTTTTTTAAACTCTTTTTTTTTTTTACATTCTATGTGTGTACAGACACAAGAATCAATTTGTACGAAAGCTGTGTTATAGTGGATAAAATCTCTCTGTTAAATTGGAGATCAAGTGCTTATTACCAGTTCTGTCACAGATTTTTGGCATCACCTTTGATGGTGTGTCTAGGGCCACGCTCCCTGGAAACTGTATTTCCCACCAAGTCACTTCAATTAAGTGATTAGGGGTTTCTGCTCATTCCCTGCACCCAGCAAGGATTTCTTTAGAAATCTGCTCATGTTATTCTTCCTAAGAAGTAGTAAAGTGCTTTCTGACCTATGTATGGCCTTTCAACTTTCTCATCTGCTATTGCTCTGCTGGGGAAAAAAAATATTTTTTGGATGGGGACAGTGAGCTTTATAGCTCTTGTTCCTTCATGAATAGGAATGACTACATCCAAAGGGTTCTCTTACTGAAAAAATACCTTTTTTTTTTAAATCACTTCAATTACAAGAGTTTTTCTGTGAGCACTGTCAGCACTTTTCTTTTTTCTTCCTACATGTAACAAATGCCTTGGATTTTTGCCACAAATATTACAGTCCTGGAGGGGTTTTTTCTTCTGAGAAAGGTATCTTCTTGTCTGGCTACTAGGAGAAGTTATTGTTGCCTATGTGATGTGTAGTTACCTCTTTAATCACGAGAGGTGGTTGTGCACATGCAGGCTTAGAAACTACCTGCTCTTCAAAGGTGACATGGAAGAGGAATTGAGGGGTTGAGGGAGGAGAGGAAAGGGATTTTGCTCATATGGGCTGGGCAGACTTAGCTTTTGGGTGACTGGTAGGTAGTATACTCTTATTTTTGTTTTCTTATCATGTCAGATTGAAAATTCAAGCCTATTTGTGAACACATAACTGTACCAGCACAGGAGTGCAAAACTAACACCCTTTTCTATAGAAGTCTCCAGATTTTTCATAACTTTGTGGGTTTGAGGAACATGTTCTCACTGGACATTGAAACTTGGTATTTCTTCTCACAAGTCTGAAAACATTCCTCTCTAGTCACAGTTTTCCATTCTTATGCCAGCATCCTGTGGGCTCTTCTGAATCAAGAGCAGAGGTCACAGGATGCAATAGTGTTATTGCTGGCAATAACTGACTTTTTTTTTTACTTAAATGACCAACATATTGAACTGTAAATGCCAATTTTAAAATAAGCAAACAAAGAAAAAAAAAAAAAAACCAACAACCCTGAAGAGGGTCCCTATGGGGAGCTGTCCAAACAACGACAATCACACCACTATGGCTGCACATCATCCTCCTTTATTCCCCTACGCAGTTTGCTTATACAGTTTTCTAAGGTGTCCATGGGTACATTCGCTACTCTCATTGGATAACAGTTACAGGCACACATAGTAAGCTCCAAGCTAATTGGTTATATGCATCCAGGTGCATGTTCTGTACACATCTCTTTTGCAGTTAATACAGCCCGTTCATGTTCCACTCTCCTGCTTACTCAGTGCCAGACTTCCCTCCTTTCTGCCCTTCACAGTGACCTTAAGGACACTTGGGACTCACGCTAACTTAGCCAGGGTTGCCCAGTCCTTAAAGTGCCATCGCATGTCCTTGTTCAACAAGGAATTCCCCCACACTACCCAACCCTCCATTCTCATCTCTCCACCTCCTATTCCACCCTTGATGCTCCCAGGCAGCATATGAGTCTGTTGGGCATCATTCTGTAGTGAAAAGTCAAAGTTCAAAACTTAACAGGAGAGACTTTTATCCATTAATAGGGAGCAGAGATAGATTTTGTTGTTATGAACCGTCATGGGAGTAAGCCATTGAAGGGGGATGACAGGTAGAACCTATCCAACTGACAGAGATATTCAGGAGACAGATATATTATTATTTTTATCTCAAAGGGTTCAAATGACAACTTTACTTACCAACTTGCCACGGGTGCTGATGTTACACTGCCTATGGCATTGGTTGGACAAAAAGAAATGGGCTTGTTCAGCCCTGATATTATCTGATCTGTTTCCCTGTAAAATGAAGGGGAAATGCCACACTTTTCCTTCCAAATAATAGATTTTTGTCGTTGTTGTTCTGATAGTTTTGTTATAATGTCTGTCAGACCCTAAACACTTGAGGCAGATCTGCCAACAGTGTTGAAGTGCAGCGTGTTTTACATCCACTACAGCCTATGACTTTAATTCACTATGAATCTGAAATCATTTTGTTCTCAGACTGGTTTAAATCTAGCAAAGCCATGCTAAAATCAAAGGAAAGACATGTCCCAAAACAAGCACAATCTCCCTGTTTGTTCTTACCCTATTGTATTTGAGGAGTCCTGGGGTCAAACTTGTTTCCAACCCACTGTATCTGTTTAAAACATACGCCTGAAGCTATCAGATGATTCTTAGATTTGTTCATGGGCATTTGGGGACTTTCTGATGGTGTGTTTTAAAGTATACTCATAGCATAGCACCTCTTACCTGCAGTGTTGTTGAACTTCAATCTTATCCATCTTTAGGTCTCCTCCCACCTTGAGGTGGTGGTTCTTACCCAAAACTAGGATGAATTTGGGGAGCTGCTGTGGAAGCCTGAGTTGGAACTGGTCAGTTGGCACCTGGTCACCAGAGGAAGATGACCAAGTGATGTGGGACACCTCCTGAGCTGCTATCCTGAGCTGCTGCCTGTGTGAGGTTCCAGAGTTATCATCCTGGCTGGGATGGAGGCTCAGTTTATAGTTGTCAATATGGGTGTCTGCAAATACTGAGCACGGTTTCATTTCTGAGACCTCAACTACAGTCTCTCTGAAAGATTTTTTTATTAGCTAATGACTTTGGCTTAGGGTTTAACTAAGCAAGGCTTCCTCTGGTTTTCTCCTTGGAAATACATCTGTGACCCAGTCTGTAGCCTGGCCTATCTCTTCTGAGGCGTTCACTTTTCAGTGTCAGCAAGTGAATTCCTATGTTGCCAGGTCAAAACAAAAAAGCCTTATTAAAATTTAGAGTAATGAGTAGTTCTTGCTTGGAAGGTGAATGACACCTCAGGGAAGACCTGTGTCTGATCTTTTCATAGTTCTTTGTTGGTCAGGAAACAGATTTTTGGTTTTGATTTTTTTTTTTTTAACCAGCTTTGTGACTTGATAGGGTTTTAATTGTTGTTAAAAAGAAAAGATTATTAAAAGTCATCCCAACACTGACACTGAGAGTGCTATCAAAATTTAGGGTTGTTACAGATGCTTCCTGCTTTTAGTCCTTTTATGATAAGACAAAAATAAGATTATTTTGTCTAAATAAAGCTTGCCGCTTATGTGTCTAGCTGGCTTCTGGGGAGGTATTTTTGGTATGGTCTTCAGGCTGAAGACATCTTGCAGCTTCTGCAAAATGCAGAAATGCAACTTCATGTCTGGTTTGGAATAAGCAGGTCACCTGTCTGTATAACTTGTTTCTTGTTGTACCTGGGAATTAGATAAATAAGAATAAATCATGAGCATGAAGTGTGGGAATTTGGAAAGACTGCTCATGATAACTTTGGTGGAAAGAGCAGTGTCTCTCCAGAAAGAATGTCTGCATGATATACCTGTTCCTGGGAGGCCAGACCTGTTAACCTTCAATATTAAAGAGGATGATTCCAAAACCTCTCGGTCTGCTCAGAGATGAGAAAGAATTTTGTATCCACTGGCTATTTCCCTCAGTGTGGATTAAGGAAAAAAATACCAACACGAAACAAACATAGCAAGGCAGCTGTTCCCCCTATGTCTTCCCCTGCAGTCTTTCTCTGGACGGTCTTCTGCCTGGCTTAGGACAGAAACAGAAATATGGAATTGTAGACCTTTCTTTGTAAAGCTGATCTGTGACTCATGCAAGATGCTATGGAAATGTGCTACAGATGGCATACAAAGTCATCTTTCTCATACTAAAACTACAGGTATTAGGTAATAGAAGGAAATGTGGGGTAATCCTGAAGCAAACGGTGACTGAGTAATGTTCACCAAAAAAATACCTCTATCTGCCTTGGACAAAGCTAAGAGGGGGGAAGAGGAGAGGTGGTACTAAAAGGCAAATTAAAATGCTGTAGGCTTCAAAGAGCAGATCGATTTGAACAAAACCAAGCTCATTTGGGTGCTTGTTTGGAAAGCCAACGGGTTGTCATGTGTCTGTGTTACTTTGACCTTGCTCTGGCCAGTGAAAAGGCACCACGGTGTAATGAATGGCAGATGCCTGCATTTTAAAGTAGTTTACAAACTTTTGCATTACTCAGGTTTTCCTTATAAAAACACAGCTGGCAGTGGAGGACATATAAATGAAAATCCAAAGTAGTCTGTGTGGAGAAGGGTCCTGTCTCCCACCCTTCTAAACCAAGCAAATTTATAGTGGACCTAAAATGATGTAAAAGTATTTTACGTTCTATTTGGTGTTTATTTTTACTAATACTCTGAATGATAAATCCCTTTATCCTTTTAATCTCTATGCCATCAGCTCTTACTTGTTTACCATTTTAAACTTCACAGGGGTATTTGGGAGGTTTGTTTCTTTAACTGTCAAGTAGTCAGGGGTTTATGTAATTATGAAGTCTTGTGTTTCCTTAGAAAACTAGGACACAGATTTCCCGGGAGGAATTAGCAAATAATTAAAATCTTGTGGAAAAGAAGACAACAATGAAGCATCAGCCAACAGGGTTACAGGTCTCTGATATTTAACAGCATTCTGATTTGCTTTGTTGTTAAGTATTTCAACTAAGGGATGGCCTGTGCCTGACTATGCTGATGAGTTGGAGTTTAGAAAAGAAGATGCAAGAAGAAGTTGAGTCAGTGAGTTCTGTCCTGTGCCTTCCCAGGTCACTCTATACCCATCTGCTTCATAGCTTGCCATCCTTTTCCTTTCTGTGTTGTTCATTTCTTTGTCTTCTCTTTTTCTTCACTTTAGGCAATCAGTATTCACACCACTGTTGATACCGCCAGTGCCTCTGCCAGAGACAGCAACATATTTATGCCAGCTTTGCTTTTCCTTGTGCTCGCCTGTGTCTGTAACTCCACAAACCAAAGTTTAAAGTGACCTTTCTTCCTCTTTTTTTCCTCCTTAGATGGGACAAAGGTTCTGTTTTCATCAGTCTTTACTGTAAAAATTGTGGAAATTTTTGTTGTGGTGTCTCTTGGGAGTATTTTTAGTTAAGATGATGTATTTGGTTTACATGACAAGGTTTTGTAGTAGGAAGGGACTGCAGGGGTAGCTGTGTCAGAAGACATCAGGAGCTGCGCCCATGTCCAGAGCCAGCTTGATATGAGTCCAGGATAGACCTACCACTCACCAAATCTGAGCCCATCAGCAACATTGGTAGCACCTCCATGATACTATATTTAAGAAAGGGAAAACCCACTTTGCAACAGCTTCTGGGAGAGAGGAATGAGAAAATGTGAAACAGCTATGCAGACACCAAGGTCAGTGAAGAAGGAGAAATAGTGTGCTCCAGGTGTCAGAGCAGACATTCCCCTGAAGCCCATAGTGGAGACCATGTTGAGGCAGGTCTTGCAACACATTGAAGACCACAGTGGAGGAGATATCCACCCTGCACCCTGCCAGAGCAGGTGGATGTACCCAGAAGGAAGCTGTGACCCCATGCAGAACCTATGCTGGAGCAGGAGGTGTGGGCTGTGGAAAGGAACCTATGCTGGAGCAGGTTTTCTGGCAGGACTTGGGAACCCATGGCGGACCTATGCTGGAGCAGTCCATTCACAAAGGACCATGCTCTGTGGAAAGGACTCGCACCAACACAGTTCTTGAAGAACTGCACCCTGTGGGAAGGACCCATGTTGGAAAAGAAGGACTATCTCCTGTGGGAAAGACCCCACACTAGGTCGGGGCAAGAATATGAGCAGGAAGGAGCAGGAGAGACAACATGGGATGAACTGACCACAGTCCCCATTCCTTGTGCCCCACACTGCTCAGGGGGGGGAAGTAGAGACGTCAGGAGTGAGGCTGAGCCTGGGAAGGAGGGAGGGGTGGGGATTCTGGATTCATTCTTACTTCTCCTTGTCCTACTTTTCTTGAAATACAGTAAATTAAATTAATTTCCTCACAACAATTCCGTTTTGCCCACAATGGTAATTGGTAAATGATCTTCCTAACCCATGAGATTTTTGTTGCATTTTTCTTATCCTGTCTTGTTGATGGAGAGGAGTGATAGAGTGGCTTGGTGGGCACCTGGTGGCCAGTCGAGGTTAACCCACCACAAATGCCTTGTTCCATTTCTCCTCAGGAGACTGAGATCTGAGGTCAGCCTGTCACTCTCATGGTGCACCAATCTCCCCACAAGTTGGGCTTTCTTTTTGGAAGATAAAGGCCAGAGGAATAAAACCTCTGAACTATAGCGTCCATAGGGAACAAATACATATCTTAGAAGTCTAGATCCCATATAAAGCTTTTTGTGGTTTATTTGTGTAGATTTTTAGGTCTTTCTTTCTTTCTTTCTTTCTTTCTTTCTTTCTTTCTTTCTTTCTTTTCTTTCTTTCTCCCTTTCTTCCTTTCTTCCTTTCTTTCCGTCTCTTTCTTTCTTTTTGGAAAGGAAGCACTACTTTTTATTATTATTATTATTATTATTTACATATTGCATTATGCTGTCTACTTGGTAGTTTTGTAGAAGCAGATGCAGTGGAGATCAATATTCCAAGATGTAGACTTTTCTGGAGACTACCCAGTGACTGCCTTTTCACCCAATTACCTTTGACCATCCAGTCTTAATTATTTAAAGAGAGAAAAAAGGAGTTTGTAATTCCATTTGGAGATGGCAAGGGAGTATCTGTTCTTGCTTTGCACATGTCAACCATTGTATGTCTGTGATGAGACGCAAGTTGAAAGACAGTTAAAGGAAAGGGGTCTGCATGTGTAGATGTGAATATTACGTATACATCTCTGAAGATGGCTTTTATGCTGGATGTATCTTTCTCCTTAAGGAAACATAATTTCAGTGATCATAGTCTGTGATGTGGAATGACTGATGTAGCAAAGCCAGCTGAATTGTAACAATACCAAGCCAAGAAGCAACAGACTGTGAAGAGTAGGCTCTGTTGCCGACCCTAATTTCTGAAGTGTCTTGTCGAGGAGCATATGACTGAAATATGTACCTGAAATCTACTTGTAACTAGTGGTGTTCCCCAGGGGTCAGTACTGGGTCCAGTCTTATTCAACACCTTCAGCAGTGACCTGGATGAAGGCACCCTCAGCAAGTTTGCTGCTGATAAACTGGGAGGATTGGTTGATACACCAGAGGGCTGTGCTGCCATCCAATGAGATCTGGACAGATTGGAGAGCTTGGCAAAGGGGAACCAAATGAAGTTCGACAAGGATAAGTGTAGAGCCCTACACCTGGGGTAAAATAATCCCACCCACCAGCACAGCTGAGGGGATAACCTGCTGGAAAGCAGCTCCATGGAGAATAAGTGGCTTGCAACCAACAGACTTGTGTATATCTCAGAACTCGGCTGTGGGGCTCCCACTGAAGCCATCATTACCTGTTTCAGAGCCCTGTTAAGGACTTATGCTGAGACAATTTAAAAGTTAAACCTGTTTGATTTATTAAAGCAACAGATGGGTTCAGAATTGCTTTTGATAAGGCACTGACTGAAAAAGGATCATTGAGCTCAAGGAAAGAATTGCCAGGTAACATCCAACACAGTTAGAGGTGCCAGCCTGAGTTAAAGCATTAATAGATAATAGAAATAAAAGGTATCCCATATATTGAAGGCACAGTTTTTACCAAGGAGGTGTCCATGTCATGGTTGGAGGAAGAGGAGCACAGCCTATTGACCATCTCTGCTAGACTTTTCGGTCTTGTCCCCAAAAGAAGTGTAATCCCTTTGTAATTTTTATATCCTAATGCTGTCTGCCCCTGTCTTCTAGGTAACATCTAGCATGATTTGGGTGGAGAGTCAAGTAACACAGTCGTGTATGTTTACCATGTACTCATGCTCAGGGGTGTAAAATTTAATATCAGCTTTGCCATTAATTAGGCAAAGATCTCCACTCAGACACTCTGGCCTTCAAGATTTGTTTGTGCCTGTTGGTTTAGCCAAAACAAGGTTATCTTATCTTCACAAGACTCCCTCCTTCAGCAGTTTGTCTGCCAGCTCAGCAGATCTCCATCCCCAGATATAGAAGAAGAATCTCATAGTTGTAAACATCTCAACCTTTCTCCCAAAGCACACTAAATTAGGTGTATTTCTGTCTCAAGGCAAGCTGGGAAATCAAGCTAGGCTGCCTTGCCACACTTGGGTTAGGACAAGGGACAATGGTCACAAATGGTAGAACCCCTGAAGTTCCATCTCAACAGGAGGAAAAACTTCTTTGCTGGGGTGGGGGGAGGTGCAGAGCCTGGCAGAGGCTGCCCAGGGAGGCTGTGGAGTCTCCTTCTCTGGAGACTTTCCAACCCCCCCTGGATCTGTTCCTGTGTGGGCTGCCCTGGGTGACCCTGCTCTAGCAGGGGGGTTTGATTCAATGACCTCCAGAGGTCCCTTCCAACCCCTAACATTCTATGATTCTATGCTCAGACTGAATTACAAACTTAGTCTATTGTATTAGTGACTTTTAGAACCCAACTTGTCAAACATCATCTACGTTTGTCAATGGTAAGTTTAGATAGGACTCGGTAGCCCTTTTGGTTTAGTGGATGAATTTATTGCTCCCATCATGGAAAAAAGGAGTGTCCTTAGCTCTGGTATTCAGGTAAGAATGCTGCTGGCCTTCTGTTTCAGCAGTGAAAATTTGTACCTGAAACTGTATTACGTCTATTAGTTGTCACTGTTCCTTATACACTAATGAGATCTCCTTGTTTTAAAAGGAGGAATACCCCAGATAACCACTGATGACAGGAGGTTGATTTAAAAGTTTCCTATATCCTAATATAGATATACGCAGAGATGCAGAGATTCCCCTGCACTAAATGAAACCCAGCTCATTTTCTTCCCACTCTGTATTACTGATCAAGCTGGTGAAAGGCAAAATGGCTCCAGCTTGCGTGGAAAGCTGTAGGGCTTTTGGCATGCTGTGAGCACAGTAAAGGGAATTCTGCTCCAGGGGCCTGATGAAATGAATGCTGATTCACTGTGAGCTTTGATCTCTGTCTGGAAAGGTTGGCTTATTCCTTACAAGTATTCTTTTTCATCTCCTTTACAGCTCCTTTCCTGAAAGTATGGGTATGAGTTCTCAGCTGAACATAATTGAGTTATGGTGACTTAAAAAATGTCTGCTTGCTGTGGCTGAGCCTTGGTAACCGGCTGTGTGATTATTCTGACTTTGCTGCAACTCCAGAGTAAAATATTGTTAGCCCTAATGACATCACTGGTTTTTGAGATAAATGTCGACTGGCTGTAGACTATTCTTTCCTTCCTCTTGTGAGTACAGATACCTACACGTATCCCGAGGACTTCTTTATATGACAGTAATTGAGAGGCTCTGCAGACCAGGGTGGAAAGAAAGGCCTGCTGAACTGCAGAGAAAACCACCACTGAGGATACTTATGGGATGCTAAGTCACAGAATAGGATTCCAGTGTCACTTACTGACTCTGCTGGGGCGCATGTTTGCTGCAAGATCCTCATCAGGATCAGGCTCTAAAAGGTTTGATAAGCACACGGACGTTAATCTTGTGCTGCCGTTATCACTCATGGGGAAGAGCAACTGTGGGCTCTGAAAAATTGAGAAGCTCTCATAAATATTGACTTTTTGTTTGTTTGCCTGATTTACTGAATCAGAGACTGCAGAGAGTGAATAGCATATGCCATCTTCTCACTTAGCAGTAGTCTGCGTAGCTGCTACCTGTCCAGGGAGTTCGCTCTCATATTTGCTGCTGGATAGGTGTTTCCAGAATCAGGTGCATGGGATTTATAAATCACACACAGTCAGTGATTGCCTTCTGTAACAGAGTAAATCTAGTACAGTCTAGGATAAATATTTATGGAGGAAAACTTTTCTGATATCTGAAATTACAGTAGAAATAGGTCAGATAATATCTTGCATGAAGCTCTCCACCTTTGGATTACAAGAAACTTAAGGCATTCTTCACCCCACCTCACTGGGTTCAGTATTGGTTTTGTATATATTTGTATATATTCCATTTGATTATTATTATTATCATCATTAAAGCTGTTTTGATTTTCTTCTCTAATCCATAAATCTCTTTCCCTTATTCCTTTTCTCTCCCTATTTGGGAAGGCAGAGGGGTTAACAGAGAACATCTGCTACAGGTCTAGTAGACAGCCCTGACACTAAACTGTGACACAGGTTCTTCGTGAAAGAAGCTGACATTTACTTTAATGCCCTGTGGTTTATCTTTCTGTTCTTACCTTACCCTGTGGTGAAGACCTCACAATTTGTTGAATATAATAATACTTCAGAATGGAAGCAGAAAGGGCAAAGAGAAACAGGAAGAACAAGTCACCAAATCATATTAAACTTCCCTAAATGTGTTAGAAACAAGAACAGTCAGGAGTTTTTAATATCACTTCAGAGACAGCTGGATGAGCAGGTACAGAAGATGGGGGATGCTTGCTCTCAGCACCCGCTGAATTGACCGTCCGGTGGCTTGTCTTGAATAAAGGAAACTTTCAAGCAGATACTTTTAAGAAAGAAATCCTCCTTTAGACGGCACTAATTTTGTTCTGGAAGAAGCTTAAACCATCCAGGAGCACTAAATGCCAGGTTTGCATATTTCTGGATTGAGCAAGGTGCCAGAGTTTGATATGAAACCTTCTACCTTGAATTTGTCTTCTCCCTTCTTCCTCTTAAGTAAACAAATGTCAGCGTGGCTGCCATTTGGGATAACACAAAGCGAGCGAGTTTCCTTATTTCCCTGCGAGAACTAGGGAGACAGGATCTCATAATACAAACTGGCTGTCATTTTTCAAATCCTGTGTGCAATGGAACCATTAGGGCCTTGCTGTCCAATGTGTATCTAGCCAGAAGGTGCAGATGTACACGCCTTTAGAGTTTGCAAATACTGCGACCACATTCATTAATATGCAGTTTGGAGTTTGTAAAGCATTGGGTCATCCACATTCAGCTGCCATGTTCCTCATGTTCTCAAGCTGTCTTCTGCTTCTGTGACTTCCCCAGTTGTCCTCCATCCTCACTCCCATTATGTTACATCTTGACCTTCAGTGTTTTTTCATCCAAGAAAATATATACAGCTGTCTACTCACCCCCATCACTAAACTCCTGTTTTACCTTGAGGCAGATACTAATCTACCTAAGTAACACATTCCAGGGCTGAGATTCCTACATAGTTTATACTCAAGCTCAGCAGTGTTATAGAGCTCTATATTTACAAGGTGCCAACAACTTTATGAGTTCACTTTAGTTTGTATTCCAAAGCAGTTGCTTAAACCATGAATTTGCCTTGTTTGCTTACAAGTAAGCAATTTATTGTTTAAGTTAACCCTTTCTGGCACTTTCTGCTACTCCCTTGATAAGGGATGTTTAATGTCTGTCACGGGTTTGTCTTGATATCAGAGGATTTCATAAGGAAGGTGCCACTTTTCTAAATTGACAGAAGCCAAGATTGCTATTTTCCCACGGCACACTGCAGCTCCAGGCTTTCAGGAACACTTCTACTTGCTTACATAAGTAATATGATTTCATAGGAACGTGATAGTGCACATCTGCATGTTGGAGTGATCCAGATCTATCATTAGATACCTCTGCAACCAGTGTCATTTTGTTCAACCCAGTTGCTGAAGCTGCAGGTAGTATGAGCTATTCTAAGTCCAAGTAGAGTGGTAGGTTGTGTTGAGTCCCATGGAAGACACCCACACAAGTTGGAGAAGTTCATGGAGGAGCATCCATGAAGGATACCACATTGCCACAGGAGCAGAACTTGAGGAGTTTTCACCCTGAGGAGGAAGGAGCAGTAGAAGCAACATGGAACGAACTGAGACTGACCCATTCCATGACCCCTGCACCCCTTGGAGGGAGGAGGTAGCAGAGCTGGGCCCAGAAAGAAGGGAGGGATAGGAGGAAGGTGTATTAAAGATCTGATTGTATTTATCACTGGCTTAGTCTGATTCAGCTCATAGAATCATAGAAACATAGAATCTCTATGCTGTGCTTGTTTTTGTCTCTGCTCCTTGTTTTCTTATCAATGTTGAAGACTGAGATGGGGAGGGGGAGCAGTCCTTCACAAAATCACCATGCTGGTTAAAACTGGGTTAACGCTGAACCTGAGTTAAGGCTCCCAGAACTCTAACAAAACTGCCCATCACTGACCTTTGATAGACTTACTGCCCTGCTAATGGTATAAGGTTGATCTGTTGTTACTACGTTAGGTCAGACATAATATTGCCTTTCCACACTACCTCACTTATTCTGAATTGGATCCTGTCTGTCTTTCAGCTAATGTAAATGTGGCATAAACTTTGAATTACTGGTTTGGTTAGCTAATGTCACACTTTTGTTAAATATATCCAATCTAAATCAAGTACATGTTGAAAATATGCCTCTTTGATAGTCATAATTGCAAAGGGACAATCTGGGGATGGAAAGGATAAAATTGCTTGCTGGCAATATCAATCCTTTTCTAAATCAAATAAGCAGGTTATGAAATGCCTCAGAAATGTCTGATGATGGGTTTATGCCAGGTCCTAGAGGAGTTACTAAATGCACACCTTTAAGTCCTTGAATTACTCTCATTCTGTCAAGGGACTGCCTCAGGGTGGGTGAAGTAGTTTTGGTTTATAGCATTTTCAGAGCACTAAGCTCCAGAAACTTGCTGACCTGTGGGTCGGTGAAGGAAATCAGAATATGCCTACACAGTTGCCTGAGCACTTCTAAATTACTGTGTGCTTTACTAAGCAAACCAGGAGATCTTCTGTTGCTCTTTCCTAGCCCCTTCACTGTTTGACACTTTATCCTGTATTTTCTTGACTGTCCTGGCACAGCTGTTTGTGCACCTGTATGAAAAACTAGACCCAGGAAATAGATCTCAGTGAAGTGGTGTGAGCAAAGCATGTGAGTGGTTGTGGTGTGATTTTTAATTTTTTTTTTTAACTGACCCTGCTTTGAAAAACTTCATCAGTGTCCCTACAATATGTGCAAGTGTCTTGAGACCAGAGCTTTGCCAGCTGAGATGATAGGTGCCTAGGGGGTCCTAAATGCTGTTTGATCAACTGGAAGTTGAAGATGACGTACCCTCTCTCATCAACTAATTGTTAAATGCACTTTGCCTCTAAAGCACTAAGGACTATGATTATTAGCTTAAAAACAGATGAGCAACCAGATATATATTTAATGGCAGTAAACAGTAGGAAGCTGATGTACACACAAATGAAGCCGTTTACAGCAAGTTTATAGAAGATTCTTCTAATTTCCATCTGTGCCTCTGTATCAGGAGGCAAAGGCAGCTCATACAGTGTGAAAGGGACCACTTGAAGGAAAGTTAAGCAAGCTGAACCTACCACGAACACTAAAAGAAAACATGTTTTACTTTCTCAACACTGTTAAAAGCTCATCTTTAACTTGAGGATGGAAGAGGTAATTTTGGAATCCTGTTTATCGTGATTTATTTGTGGCTTGATTGCTTAGCTACAAAAGCATATTTGTCATTTAATCCTTGCTGCAAGGCTTGGCAAAAACCCTGGGACTTTAATGAACCTAGCGGGGAGACTTCTTTACTTATGAATATGCTTTAAATTAAAAGTACCAACTGGCAGCAGAATTTTGAAGACTGGGTGCACAACGGGGGGAAATAGCAAATGGTAGAGCACTGATCACATCCACAACTGAGTACATTTTTTTATCCCTGGAAAGGTGTGCCCTTACAAAGACTTTGAACAGATAATTTTTCCACCATGCTGCTCCTTGTCTTTTTTTCCTTAATGTCAGAGTTAAAAGCTTGCTTTAGTGTTTCTCCATTTTGATGAATGCTCTGAGTATTAGAGTCAGAGAACCTTAGGCAGTGTGCTCTTGGCTGTCAATGCAACAGAAAGCAGAAGAAACTGGAAAATGTTGAAAAATAAAATTCTTCTCTGGAAATTATCTGCCACATAAGTCAATTATTTTTTCTTCATTAGAATTAAAACCGAACTGCTAATGATCTGTTGAAAAACAGAGCAAAACAGAGAGACCAAATCCTAGCAAAGACACGGGCAGAGTCCAGTTGTGCAGGTAGGCAAAACTAGTCAGGTTTTCTTTGCTGCTGATAAACATAGAAACTACTTCTCTCCTATGGCTTAAAGCAGTCATGTTTCCTCTTGAGGTGTGGAAAAGACCTAACTCCTCTTCTTTTTGTCCTCTCTCCTACTTGGAGCTGTTTTTTGAAGCATCTGCTTGGTGCATTTTGCCTCTGACACGTCTTGCTGTAGCCTTCGGCACAGAATTGCCACAACAGCGGAAGCAGTCACAAGTACTTGCAGGCAGTAAAATCCTGTACCCCAGGTACCACACTGAGGATTTCTTCTTTTTGAACTCGGACTGGTCCCTCAGACTGGTGTGGATTTAAGTGCATGTGCGAGCCCCATGAAAGTACATATTCTACCTCCCAAGCGGGTTACACATTTCTTTCAACATAAGAATTCTCCACACTCCCAGGGGAACAAACAGCCTTTCTGTGCTTCTTGAAAGGAGATAGGAAAAGATTCAATTTCTACCTTCGTGGCTAAACAGGGAAGTCAAGGGTAAACTCCTGGAGGTCGATGATAATAATGCCTTTGTATCTTGTTCATAACCACTTCCAAGTAACTAGTGGGCAAAGGGATCATAGGTCTGCCTTCATTCATCAGTTTTGTGTCACTGATCTAAGAAAGCCATTTTGGTCCCTACCGTTACGATTACATGATACATCATTCTGCTTGATTTAGGGACACAAGTCACAAAGAAATGAGAGGAGGATTTGGGGTTTTGTTTCTGTGTCAGCATTTGCTGCCTTTTTTTTTTTTTTCTCATACTGAAAGAATGTTTGTAGGTTGAAATCACAATTTAAACTAATTTGTAAGTTGTTTCACTTTGTTACGAAGAGCTAGTAATAAAAAATAAGTAGCTGCTGAGCAAGTATCATTAATGAAGTGAGAATTCTCAAACGCTCAGTGTTTCCTAGGTGGTAATGGATGGGAGTGAAATGACAAGGGAAATGCTGAAATGTGTATATGGCTTTAGTGACGAGAAAATTCATCACAACAAAAACACTTGGAGGGCACAACAAAGAAAAATTGGGATTAAAGTACAGACACTTTGCCAGACCTGCATGCTTGTGCCTTAAGTGGGAATTTCATTCATGAATGGACACAATTATGTATTTATTAGTGCATTTTTCAGTAAAATAATTTTGCTTCAAAATGAGTAAGTGCTGTTAAGTTTGAAAGGGACAGTGGACAATGCACGATATTTTTCATATAATCTAGCATAAAAGAAGTGCTAAATTCTCTAGATGTTAGCATCTGGAGACAGATTAAAACCCATTACCATTGTAATATTATGAATCCTTTATTACCTCTCTCTAAACTTTTAATCTGAGGCATAAGTGAACAAACAAGTGAAGGCAT
>JANHFX010022173.1:1887-18940 GCA_027560015.1 Chloroceryle amazona
TAAAGAACTTCCTCCTTATTTCTCATCTAAATCCCCTCCTTTCTAATTTAAACCATTGCCCCTCGTCCTGTCACTCCAGGCCTTTGCAAACAGGCCCTCTCCAGTCTGTTTGTAGCTCCCTTCAGGCACTGGCAGGTGGCTATGAGGTCTTCCCAGAGCCTTCTCTTCTCCAGGCTGAACAATCACAGCTCCCTCAGCCTGTCCTCATAGGAGAGGGGCTCCAGGCCCCTGATCATCCTTGTGGCCTCCTCTGGCCCCGCTCCATCAGGTCCATGTCCTTCCTTTGCTGAGGACTCCAGAGCTGGATGCAGTATTCCAGGTGAGGTCTGCCCAGAGCAGAGTAGAGCAGCAGAATCCCCTCTGTCCATCTGCTGGCCACACTTCTTTTGACGCAGCCCAGCATGCAATTGGCCTTCTGGGCTGCATTATAGTCCCAGTGCTTGACGTGGCAGAAGACAATGTCACAGAGACTATGTTCAAAGCTCCTAAACACATTATTTCCTATGTTCTGAATGCAAGTTACCCATTGGAAACTACTTGTCCAATAACAATTAAATACCTTTCAAGCACTGGCCAAATTCCTGGAACAACTGTTTCCGATTACCAAGTGCAAATTATGTAATGCTAAATAAATACTATTAAATAATTACGCAGAATATCTTTAGTGAAGCATTTGATACAGATTATCATCATTAAATAGGATGGAAAATTAATTTGCTTTGGCTTTGACAGCAATACTGGTGCAGGGACTGAAATGAGCAAGAAGACTATTAGTGAAGAGTCATGATAAGCAGGAATGCACTGAATTGCAGGAGGCATTTATGGAGCATCACAGGGCTAGCTGTATTTAAAACATGTTTATTAAGAGTCCAGCAGAATGGCTGCTTTATACATCTGATTTTCAACACTAACTCGAGACACGTTGCTAACATCAGTGGAAGCAGGGAAATACTTTCACCTCCTTGCGAATAACTGGCAGTACCCTCAAACAGGGAGCTTGCAATGAGTGGACTGCCACTAAACCAAACAAATTATAGATAATTGAAGGGAAAGAAAATAATGAAATAGATACTTTTGTTACTGAATTGGTTTTACTTTGGAATGAAGAGGATGCAAGCAACTAGTTAAGATGTGCACCACAGACTGCACAGGGAACTGTTACAGGGAACCGCCGGCTCAATCCGCTGCTTCAAAAGTTGCTATAGGAACAAAAATATCTAAAGTGCTTATAGTTTCATTGCCAAAGATGCCATACAACATGCTACTGAACTATAATGTTCGTCAAATAATACAAGTGATTGTGTATTGAACTTGGCTGGGGATCTGGAGCAATTTCCTTACACCTCCCATGTTGTTAGGCTGATTAGGCCTTAGTGAAGTGATTCCACTCTCAGAGTAGTTGACAACAATAATAAATGATATATGATCAGGAATAACATTACAACCACAGAAGAGCTTCCAAGAAAAACAAAGTCAACTAATGTATCAGATGACACTCTTTGTCACACTGGATTTGGCTGCTCCACTACACGTGTTGAAAAATGTACCAAACCGAAGCAGGTGGAGTGTCCAGCACTGCTAACACAATACTTTCTCTTCAGAAGGAATGGGGCACAAAAGAGGGCATACAAATCATAGAATCATTTGGGTTGGAAGAGGCCTTTATGACCATTGAGTCAACCGTTAACCCAGCACTGCCAAGACCACCACTAAACCATGTCCCTCAGCACCACAGGAACACATCTTTTAAATACCTCCAGGGATGGGGATTCCATTACTTCCCGGGGCAGCCTGTTCCAAGCCTTGACAACCCTTTGAGAAAGAAGTTTTTCCTAATATCAAACCTAAACTTCTGCTGGCGCAACTTGAGGCTGTTTCCTCTTGTCCTATCACTTGTTACTTGGGAGAAGAGACTGACACTTGCGTAGCTACAACCTTTCAGGTGGTTGTAGACAGTGAGAAGGTCTCTCCTGAGCCTCCTTTTTTCCAGGCTAAACAACCCCAATTCCCTCAGCTGCTCCACATAAGTCCCAACCAAGGAAACCGAGTCAGGGGAACAGGGGCTGCGTTCACACACACAAAAAAAATCATTAAATCCCTTACTCCTGTCAGTTTATCTACGCTGAAAACACGCTCAGCACCGTTTGGTCTCAGCCAGCACTGTGAAGACCAAACCCCAGGCTAAAGACGAAGCTACTGATAAATGAAGCATAGCTTTTTGAGGAGAGTTGTCCTCACTTCAAGCATAAAAGGCATAAATTTTCTCTACCTCCTCTCTGCCAGAACCTTCATCCAAGTTCAACCAAAGCTCTGTAATCTATGCACAAGACATCCATCTTGCACTTTGACACTAGGAAGCCATGAAATTTCTTCAAGCCCCAAACATATAATGAGGTAATTTCAGTGTACATGTGCCAGGGTAGTTAACGACACTTGGAATTACCTTTGATCATGCATTTGAAAATGCTACCATTACATAATGCTAATTGCAAAATGCAACACAGTAAAATGTAATAAGAATCATAGTAATTAGTGGCTTATCTTCATACCAAATTATCTTTTCTGGACAGCAAACAGAGGCGTAAGAATCAAGCACTGCTGTTTCAAAGGAAGTCATCATTAAGAAGCAGCCCAAGTGGCCAAAAAATACAGCATATTTGTCATGCTGCATTTTTAAGCTTCTAAACACAGAAGTTTTAAGAATGAACACATGCCTTCAGATTATGTGAGTTATCAGAAGGCCCAGCAGGACAGCCCAAATCCTGGCATCAAGCCATCTTTAGTGAACCTGAGCCAAAAAGGGACAAACAGCAGGATAAGCATCTGCCTTGACTGAAGTTCAGCCCTCTCCCACACCCCAGCCGTATCAAGTACCCATGGGACTGAAAAAGCAAACCAGAGTTTTACATCATTTCCATAGTTTTGTAATGACAGAGAATGGTTTCAGGACCATTTCTTCGCAGCTGAAAGCCTCATTATTTCAGCACCCTTCCGTCTGCATGAGGGAGCCTGGATACAATTCTCCTTCAGGCATTATGCTTTGAGATCCGTATCTATTTTGCAGTGCAGCCCTGAAGAGTCATCCCTAACAATCCCAGGCTCTTCGTGCTCCCTCAGCACTGCATCCAGCCTGGAGAACACCAAGCTAAGGATGCAGCACATGGCAGTGGAAGGCACAGCTCCTAGGCAGGTCTAGTTTTAACAAGCTGCGTGTGGTCTTCATAATCCGCGGGATCTTTTCTTGTTAATACACTTCCTTTCAATGCAGGACAAAAAGATCTAAGAATCTTTTGTATTTTAAACCAAGCTGGAAGTATTTCAGCAGGAAATCACTAAGCCTTGCCTTTACTGGTTTGCCGTGCTCCTTTGTGTGAGGATCAAGTTGCTTTCTATTACATCAAACCTGTTCCTGGGCAAACAGCAAATAATTAGACATTTCCTTGTAGCTGCAAAGTTGAAACCAACTCAGTTTTCCTATATAAAACTAGGATTTTATATGCAACTCTGAGAAAATTAGAAATTCTAACTATTTAAACTCCTCTATCAAATAAATCCCCCCTAGGCAGCTTCTAAAAACAATCCAAACCAAAACCTACTTAGACTTTTTTTAAAGCAAAATAAGATTCTCCCTTCACCCTGGTTTCGACAGAGGAATTTTTAGTATGAGAGTAAGCGTAAGTCACTCAGAAGTCTCACCCAAACTTCATCTGTCAGGGAAAAGGTGGAAAGCAGCAGAGAACAAATAGCTTTTGAATTTGAAATAGTTGTAGAAAGCATTTAGAAATAAATAAATATAATATGCTGTGGTATGGGGCCTTTATGGGCAAAACTGCATAGCTATGTCATATCCACAAATGACATAATTTATGCCCAGTTAATTAACATGGGTGCTGATCTCTCCTTGACTGGTTCATTTTTAAAGTTGCCATATTTTTAATAACATGGAAGAACAGTTACTTATCCTACCATAACTGCTTTTCTCCCCCAGGATGTATTATTCCCATGGATCCCCTCTGGTGTGTTTGCACGTGCTGCTCAAGAAATGCTGCGTTCTTTTGGCAAACACTGTAGGCTCCAGCACGAGAGCACACAGGCACACAAAACCCTACTGCTGGCAGAGCAGGATCTACTGGTACTGACTTCACAGGAGCAGAAGGAGGACACAAGCGTGTGGATGATGCATCTGAAAGAGTCACTGTTACCAGTAAGTCAAAGATTTCTTGCATGACAAAGCAGTGGCAGAAAGATTCACCTGGTCCTTCACACCTGGAAGTGGATCTACTTTGATCTGCTACAGTTTCTCTAGGATGTGTGAGTCTTCCAACTGCTTTGAATTTAAGTCTAAAACTGCCTGTTGCTGGAAAGCAATCTGACCCTAAACTAAAGCATCAGTGAATGACAGCTGGTGAGAAAAAGACCTGTACAAATCAGGGTGTCCACTGCTGTCTCCACGGGTGAAAACATGAACTCTGCAGAGGTGAACCCAAGGAGAGGTTTCAAGAAAGCCAGATTTTGTTTGCAGTTCTGTCTTTCCCTGTTCCATTAGGCCTCTGACTATCTGGCAGCTGTTCAGATGATGACCCTTATGAAAAACAAAACCAAAAAAAGAAAAGGTCTTCTAGAAGCAGTGCTGTCCTGAGGGGAATTAAACAAGTCTCTTACATCACATCACAGTGCCAGAGAAACAGTGCTATAAGAAAAGCCCTACGCCTGGAAGCCACATACTGAGCGGACAACACTGAAGGAAGAGTGATTTTTAGATTTAAGCAGTATTACAGATATTTATTTCACTGCTGGTAGCAGCAGATCAACCAGATACACCTTTATCTTCTGCTGCCGTTCAAGTGCAGAGTGTGAGCAGAATCCAGCATCCTGATATCCTTGTTTCATTTTCATGGGCTTTGTCAACTTTTGTCTCAGCTCTGAAGAATAATTTAGTTGAACAGTAGTTGCAGTAGCTGATGCTTTTTGAAAAGCAACATAAAAGAACTGAAAGTTAAGCCGTAGCTCACAGGAGTACATGAAGTTGGAGCCTAGTCAGATCTGTAGCATTTTTCCCCCCTGGATCTGACTAGTTTCTGACTGAATGCTTCAGGATGAACTGTTTAAGGCTATAAATGTCTTTCATTTTTTATTTCTTTTAAACAACGCATGACAAGTTTACCACCTGTGGGGAATATCTTCTTTCCTCCTGCCTCTCTGTGCGCTCAGCATTCGATATGCAATAGAAAAAACGCCAGCACAAAGAGCTGAATCTCAAGAAATTTGCTTCAGCCATTAAAAAAAGTCAGTACATGGAGATTCCCAAACATCCTGCTCTAGTCAGTAGATATAAAAACAATGTAGTAATTAACAGTAATATTACCACAAGGTGTAGGAGAGTAGACTTAAAGGTGCCACTTTCATCCACTGACAGAATGACAATGTAAAATAGGGTATGCATCTATGGGTCAGGAGCTGCCTGTCTTGGCCCAGCTCATTCATGGCACGACTCCTACCCCACTGACACTTCACCGAGTCTGTTGGGATAGACTACGTGCAGAGAAGACACGTTCTAAGCCTATTTGTACACCTGCAGTGAGCTGTCAGCCTTCAATGATAAAACATGAGTCCTAGCAGGAAGATGTGAGGTAGCTGTTAACGACATTTGACTGTCTGCTTTGCTCTTAAGGGGATCTGAATCTCAGTCAGACACCACATCTCAGCTGAGGAGCAAGCTCTTACTGTCAAGCACCAGACTTCACATCTGCCCAGCATCAAGTGCATACTTAGCTACGTGATGACAGCCTTTGTCCACCTTCATTTAATTTACAGATGTTCAGCTCCCGCCTGAGCGCACACTCATGCAGTGTAAGCACATGTTGTAGGGATAGTGGAATGCAGGGATACAAACAGAAGTGAAAAAAAGAATCAAAACCATGGCCTTTTAAAATACCCCCCCAATACTTGCCCAAGAAAACAGTCTGTGTCATTCATCCACTGGTTTATGAACTGTGCGGTGATGGGTTCAGGGTTGTGTGGAAATCTGATGTTCTCCAAGGTGTGCAGAAGTAGGTCGGGGTTGTAGTAGAGTGCAGCTATGGCAACCTGAAGACACATGGTACGAAGCTCGCTTGTTTTAACTCCTCTAGTTAACCGCTCCAGAACGGCCTCCACAAAGAGTGGGATACACTGGGCACAGAAATAGAAAGGAGAAAAAAAGAAAAACCAAACAAAAGATGTATTATACTCATCAGATTATGTCAAAGATTAAAATACTTTTATCAGAACTGATCTCCAGAGTTCAGCAAAGTCCAGGTATAACCTAGGAATGCATTCTATTAACTTCCTAGTCTAAAAGCATTTTAAGCCTCTGATTACATGCTTGTAAATCTTACCCAAAACAGCAATTCTCTGAGATAAATTATCCTCAGCAGAGAGAGAATATCTGGGGCCATTTGGTGGAATTTGTTCTAGCGTGTACAGTGTTTAGAAAAGAACTCCAAGACATCCTCATCTTTAAATAAAGCTATCCAACACTAACAGGCAATAAAAATCAATTACCTGAGAAGAGGTAAAACTTGTAAAAAAAAGGGTTTTCTTCTTCTAAAAATAAGTTTTTCTTTACAAATGTAAAGTGCTGTTACATTTCTTGTAAAATTTTTGAAATGAGTTCATTCACATAAAAGCAAATATGGACAAATTTCTACACAACGAAATAAACATCTACATGTATTTCAATGTGCAGGTTTATGTTTTATATTCATCTCGGAAGCATTATGAATGGTTTAGTTTATGAGTTTCAGTTCAACGTGCAATCATTTTAATTCACAAAGATGTGGAGCAAAATTAAGCCTTCCACTACATACTTATTTCAATGCAAATGCACACGATTCACTTTAATCCCTTCCAGATTTCTTTTAAAAATAAAATCTTTCAGGGAACATTTTTATCTTCAATGATTTCAGATTTAAATTAGTAAAGTTTATATTGGTGTCAGTGAAATTGACTGAAAAATTATCACTGAAGTCCATGGCTTGCACTATGGAAGCATCAAATATGATACATCAAAGTAATTTAGGCTGAAGCATTATGTAAAACACGAGACCAGAATTTAGCCCTTAACAGGAAAAAGACTATTATCCAAAAGTTTGTTCTAAGAAACTCTGGGAAATTGTGATTTATATGTTTTTCCAGCAATCACAGTCCAGCCATGCTAAAAAAAAACAATAATAAATCTTCATTTCCAAATGCAATGAGGTCAAATATTAAAAAGGACCAAGTTCACATTGCTTGGAGAAACAACTTCAGTAGCTGGATAGGTAGAGTTAACCTCTCAGCCCCAATGCTTTGAACAGTATGTGTTCAAAAGGGAAATGCTATAAGGATAAAGCAAAATAGTAATAATAAAGAAGAAATAAAAAATTCTGCATTATATACTATATCCCATATCCTTATCATTCAGTCTGGATTAATTTTCTGGTCATGCCCTCGAATCTCAAACAAAGAAACAAAAAGCACACACACACACACAAAACCCAACCCAAATAAATGACCTTACAAACTCTCCCGAGCTCATTTACTTCTTTCTGTATTTCTCCCCACTCCTACACTTGACATTGCCCTCAAATTCTCTAATTCCAGCTGCTTTTCTCAGGAATCACATACAAATCCCTGGAAGGAGAAAAAGAGAGTTCAGTAGATATTACCTGGTCGATACCCCGTCCTTTGCATTGAAGAACAATTACTTCCAAGAGTTTGGCTGCATGGCACTCTGCATCTTCTCCTGCATCTCCTGTTAATACCTAACAACCAGAATGACAATTTAGCTTAGCAGCATTAATCACTGACAGCTTTGAAGGTAAGTGTTCCTGTACCTGCATATGTCAAAAAAACCTCTACATGGCGTATAAATTATTCATGCTATATTTTGTGAGGACTTAAGACCCATAAAAATGATCTCTGTGGGACATAAACAAGGATAAATGGCTATAGATGAGTTGAAAACTTAGAAGAAAATGGCTATAGATCTTTAGGAATGTTAGCATCCTTTATTTGTCATCACTTCCCCTTTTTTAAAGGAAGAGTCACTTGTAAGAATCCCTGGTGTTCTTCACATTCTGTTTCTGGGGTTTTTTTGAACTTAAATTCCAATAAACACTGGCAGATTATCAGCCTGGCAAAGTGAAGTCCTATCTCTAGCTTAGTTTCAGATTAAAACCAAGACGTATGCAATCACTCCACATATATGCAAATATCTGTGAAACTGCTTCTTCTCACTACACTTTAACCCTATGCTGTGTGTCAATGAAACCTGACAAAGAAGCAGAATCCTCAAACACGTTCAATTTCTATAAGTGTCTTTAAAAATGAGTAGGTAGGTAGATGCTTAATGCTCTGTAATGCCCAACATCAGAGAAAGGCTGCAGTGTGATCTCGTATTTGATTATACATGAGAGAATTGGCAAAAAAAGAGACACATAAACGTAGGAAGAACTTTAAATGAGTTCACAACTTAGCTGACAACTAGAGAATCCAATTGCAAGATGCACAAGTCAAGGAAATCAGGCTTCATTAATTCCTTTATTTACCAAAATAGCTGTTCATAGAAGAGGGTCAAGACAAACACCAACTTCCTCCCACGCAGATTTCTGCGTGTGATGTTTTTAAAAAGCATGTCACTTAAAAAGGGGGAAGGTGACATGAGCACTCAGAACTGAGCCAAGAGTTAACTAAATTTTGTTCTGAAATGACTGGCCACCTCCTGGTGGCCTGATTGCTAAATACCAGTGATAAACCCAATGGCAAGAATCAGAAGTCTTACCTTTTTACACATAGCATAAATGATTTCTAAATGCTTTGGGTTAGACAGTAAAGTATCAGTGTCAATGGTCACATAATTATGCAAGAGAGGCATCATATCTGCAGAAAAGGGAGAGCAAAAGAGAAAAAATAAAAATAAAAATCACAAACTAAACCATGCAAAGTGCTAACCAGTGAGGCTCTAGCCCTATAATGGGATTCATTAGCTCAGATTCTTGGATATGGCTGGAAATTGAAACTCTGCATAAGTCTCCTTAGCAGAATTCTTCATAAAGTGTATGGTGCCTTCTCGGAAGAAGAAATAGAATCATTTTATTTAATTAAATTGTAGTTTCACATTAACTCTGTATATTTCAGCTTGCTTTGAGTTCAGGACCTCCTGGAATAACTGATCTCACTGACGGATTTGAACACACTTCTCCTACTTAACTACACTCCCATCCTAAACAGGCAGGGCTCAAATACATGATCATTTTAAACCAAGCCACTAAATGGAAGCGGCCCTTATCAAGATGCGTTTTAAAGATGGATTCCCAAAGAGTGGAAATATCAATAGAATAGAAGTTATCATACCTGCAAAGTATTCAAAGCAATCCTGCTGGAAAACCTCATATAGAACACCTAAAAGCTGCCACATTTGAGGTGAAATCATCTGGCATGTCAAGCTGTAGGCCAAGGAGAGAATTTCTTCGTAAAACTCTGGAAAGGGGAAACAATTTGAGAAAGAGTGCTTTAAAAACTAAATTTAGCTTGAAAATACCTTGAAATCTGAAACCAAGGCCCAAGTCATAGAACGACTAGAAAATGGCAATTGGTTACTAAATCAACACCTAGAAAAAGAATACAAATTGGAAAAGACTCGTTTAGATGGGCCTTAGAGTGGCTTTAGTTACAACAAGACGCAGTTTGTCATTATAAATACACACCAGAAACATCTATTACCAGCACATCAAAGTCATTCCTTCCAGATGATTTACTGAAAAATATTTTTATTTCCTCAACCTCTGTTTTTCCTTAAAGGCCTTATCAGGAAACCATGCAGCTCTTTCCTGCAGGCTAGTGATAAAGCAGTCATTTAATTGCTGACCATGTCCATCAAATACTAATGGAACTGTAGACATTGTCTTTTAGCACCAGCTAGTTAGATCTATAACCAGAATTGCATCTTCTGCTTTTCAGTTTGACCTCCAAAACACAATAACCAGCCTGACAAGAGATCAGGAGAAACAAATAATAACTGAAAATTAGCAGCTTTTTTTATTTTAAAGACGCACACACACAAAAAAAAAGATTAAGCTCTCTTCAGGAAGATAGTTTTGTTTGCAATAACTAATTTAAGAATTTTTTAACATAAAAACATGTACTGTTTTTGTAACAATTATCTCCAAAACGTACCTATAACATGTTTCTGCAAAACGAGGCCTATGATCTGTAAACAAATGCTTTCCAGTTGTTGAGTTATCTGAAATAAAAAGATAAACTGGTTTATTAAAAAACTTAAGACATACAGTAATTTAATCAACGTATTTGACTAATTCAGTTTGAGAAGTTCTTCAAGCAAGAAGGCTATGAATAATAGTAATAAAATACTATTTTAATGCTGCATTAGTGGGCATAATATTACAAAATAAAGTTTCACTGATGTGAGTGATGTAACTACTCAAATTTTCAATAACCAGTATTGCTTTTAAGCTTGTCACAGCATTTTTATTAAAATAAATCTTATTTTAATGGTTATTCTACAGAGCCTATCAAAAACTGCATCTGTTGTCCTGTCTGGATATAAAGTAAAACTGTACTCCAAGTGTTTGAGATACAGCCTCTGTCCAAAACCTTGAAGCAGAATGTGTTAGAAGGAAGAAAGGAAAAGATGCTTTTGCCTAAATCTACGGAGAGCTTCCCAGAGTAGGCTCAGCAAGAGGAACACCTGCAGAGGCTGGGAGCATACAACTTGCTGTGCTGAAGTCATCATTCAGCCATGCCATGTTTGACAGAGAGACAACATTTATAAATTAAAATACATTACAAGAACTATATGGCCACATTCTAAGTCTAATTAAAACCAGCAAAACCAGACATTTCATGTTATGACCACAGGTCACTCACTACAGACATAATCTTGCAGGATTTCAGGCTTTCTGTGTTTCTTCTAGCAAAAGGATAAACTATGTGACCACTTGCCTTCAGACACCTGACCTAGAAGTTAACATCCCTTAAACTCTCCCCGTAATCAGGAAATGGAAAGGAATTTCTGAGGAGTTTCCAGACTCATATGTAATTTCTATATCATTTATATCACTTCTATAATTATTTATGATCCCGAGACAAAGAGTACTCTGCAGAATATTTTAGTTTGTGCTTCACAAACCAGAAAATCAAGCTGCTTACGTTTATACCAAAAATACCCCAACCCCAGAGGTTTTCCAAGGCTAAAAGCTGAAGATCACCATCAGCCTGTCATTCCTGGTGCTCACCTTAGCTACCAGATTTCATTTTAGCTTTCAAAAGACATAAGGGGTTCTTGTAAAGGAATGGAAGACGTTTGGAAATCCAAAGGAATACAGTGATCTTGCAAGAAAATAATGGGCCTTTTAATTAATGTATTTTTAACATCATAAGCTTCCTAAAAAGATTTCACATTCCCAATGAAACATACTCATTGCATGTCAAGGAAGCCAAGCAATCTAGGATAAAGCATTTTTATGCCAACTGAGCTTAATGTTACTGACTTTGCCCCTCTGGTCTGTCACTGAACTCGCTCCTACCTCAGTCACCCCAGGTGGTACAAACACAAAGATCTCTTTCTTCACCGACAATGTGAAATGTAGATTTATACTGCACCACAACTGGGAGACTTGTTCCTAGGAATTCTATCCAAGAAATTGCTGGGTAAACAACAATATATGAGTCACCACTGCAAAAAATTGGACTTATGTAAAATGTTTCTCCCAAAAATTGATTTTAACAGTCTGTCGTACAATGATTTGATGAAGTGTTTTCCAGAATAAGGGTTAAAATATTTGCCCTCGAGACATAAATTCCTCTGGAAGTTGAGAGCTACACAATTAAGAAATCACAAAAGTAAAGCGGACAGTAAATTAAATGTCAATTTGTCAGAGATCACACAGAAGTGCTTGTTGCCACGAAAGAACAGAAGAGAAGATGTATAAAAGAAAAATCTTACCTCCTTGTGATCTTCCACAACTGTCAGGATGGTGTCAATTGTGTGCAAGATACCCATGGCCATAACTGTTTTGTCCTCTACTTCCTCATACTCCTCACTCTGAAGTACTTTACCAAATATTTCAGCCTATAAAAAAAAAAATCCCGTAACAATCAACTTGATATTTAAGAGCAATCTCACATTTCTTATTTGTAATGCAAAACCAAGACAGCTAATGCAACAGCAGCAGTGCTTTATCTGTAAGAGCTGTCAGTGCTGAAAAATGTGCTCCTTACTTTTGAATGGGGAATATACAAAATTAAACACTCTTTTTTTTTTTCTTTCCATCTATGTGAAGTTATTAGAAATGTTAAATTGTTAGAGCTTGGCTCATTAACACCAGTAACAAAATTCAGTAGCTTTGAAAAATCTCTAGGTTTTAAAGATGCTTCATAGAGAGAGAAAAAAAAATGTGATTACTACAAGTGGATCTTTATAAAGATTACTTGAAACAGTGTGCACTCCAAACAAGGTTCATTAAACGTTTACCAAACTAGGCATGTGCTTCTGAGGTAGCTGTTACTTTAGTATTGTCTCTTACCAGGTGTTGAGTCATGTCAACAGCGATAGTAGCAACCTCCTGACTGTACTCACAGATCATCTTCTGGATTACATTAGTGAGATCATCATTTTCCGTCTCTCTAACAATGTGCAAGAGCTCTTGCATAACTGGCCTTACATAAGGCTTCACATATTCCTTGGCTAAAAAAAAACCAATTGAAACGGTGTGAAATCAACTGTCCATAAACAGAAATATAGAGTATCTCAAAACATAAATGTATGCTGTCTCAAAATTACTTAGGTAACAGACTACTCTTGAACAAAATAACGTTAATTCACATTAGGAAAAAAAAAGCTGAGAAACTTAACTCAAGGCACTTTTACAGCCCATAACTATCACACTAGCAATGTAAATAAATTGTACATTTACCACTTTCAATACTGAAATACCACCTGCAAGAGAAATTGTTTGGGGGGCATACACACCCTCAGACATTGGCAGCGTTCGTTTGTAAACGTACACGCTATTTCACTTTGCTAAAGGAAAACTAAGACAGGCACTGTTTATTACAAGAAATAGCTTCTTTTGTGCAGACATAAAAACTTGAAGTCAGAATGTTGGGAGGTATACAGTAATTAATGAGCAAGTGCAGCTGTCTAAAGATGATGAAATGTTCTGAAATCTACGTCTTTAAGTGGTAGAAATGTTTCGATAAATCTGCGCCAACGTTCTCATGGCTACAAAATAATAAAACCAGGAAAAAAATCGGTTTATACAATTGATGAATCACTGTAGCATACCTTGCTCTTGGTTGCTTATTAATGTTTGAAGAGCTATGGCTGCTTCTACTTTGACAGGCATTTCCTTATCATCAATCAGGCTCTTCTTCGCCAACTCTACTGCGTTCCTCAAGTTTAGCTCATTGTGAAATTTTAAAGCACTGAATGAGTGAAGTACCCAACAGGACTGCAGGACAAAAAGAAAAGCAAGTTAAGAACTACTGCAATTTTTAGCATTTTCAACTGTTACCAAAACAATGCTAACTATCTCTTTTGTTTGCATGCATTGCATGATTTGTTGTTTGGGTTTTTTTTCCCTAATTATGGTGTATTCATACAGTAAACACAGCACGGGTTTTTTTGCACTCAAGCAGTTCTTTGTTTTCCTTTCCCAAATTCCAATAAATCAAGGACATAATTGGTATTCAGACTTTAGGTCTTTCTAGGGGAAAAATATCTGAGCAAAGATTACAGAAAATTAACTGTCGGTTTACAACTGATCTGGGCACTCTGGGATTTTTTCAAGCTACACTCAGACTGACGCTATCTACTCTGTGGAGATCTGTTCTTCACAGACATCCAATCACTCTAGTTATTGAGATCTGCTAATGAAAAATGGTCACAAAAGGGCCACAACTACTGCTCAGATTCTTCAGTCTGATCAAAGAGGTAAGCAATAATATGACACAAGCTTTCAATCAATTCATTTAACTAACAAATCATTTTTAAAATCAAAACACTGAAAAACTACTGTACAAGATAGTTATTTGAAATTTTACTGTGTTACTTGATTTCTTTCATTGAGAATAAATTCAAATGGCAAAGGAAAGAATCACAGCAAATGCTGAAATGAATGTAACAGTTGATTAACTTACTCTAGCTCTGAGGTACCCCAGGTTGGACATGAACAATGGAAACACGTGATTCTGTAACATCAGCTCCATTTGATCTTTGAAGACACTCTTCTGTTGGTGTAAATAAAAATTAATTTTGAAGCCCATTCATTTTACATCCTTTGTTCTAGCCCATAATCCATTTCAGGTAACAACCATGGGATACAGAATGATTTTTCTATGTAATAAAAATACTCTGTAACAAAAAGATCTAGATCTTGTACCTTGAACTGAACGAGCCTCATAAGCACAGCAAGTTCAAAGGCAGGTCAGTGTAAGAACTGTACATAAAATATTTAACTTGCCGTTACTCGTTACAAAAGTGTAAACTGGAGTTTTCATTTTCTTAAAGGCAAATGATTCCAGTTGGTGTTTCTTTAAAATTAATTAGAATTGATAACCTAGTACCTCCATGCTTCCTACAGAGCAATACATACGTGCCTGAAGATAAATACAACATAAGTAAGAAACAGATCTGAGTTTCAAATGACCAACTCTTACTATAAGCACCAAAACCATTTTACACACTACAAAAAAAACCCACTCATCTTTTTTTTTCATGTTTATTAATGGACTAAGATTCAGTTCTGGTCTCCCCAGTTTCAGTTCTGGTCTCCCCAGTTCAAGAGGGACAGGGAAATACTGGAGATAGCTCCACAGAGCTCTACAAAGATGAAGGGACTGGAAAGGCTGAGAGCCCTGGGACTCTTGAGCCTGGAAAAGAGAAGCCTGAGAGGGAATCTGATGAATGTTTAGAAATCTCTGCAGGGTGGGTGTCAAGGAGAAGGGGCCAGGCTCTTGTCAGTGGTGCCCTGGGATAAGAGGTAATGGTAGGAAGGCGAAACACAGGAAGTTCCACTTCAACATGAGGAAAAACTTCTTTGCTGTGAGGGTGACAGAGCCTGGAACAGGCTGCCCAGGGAGGTTGTGAAGTATCCTGCTCTGGAGACTTTCAAGCCCCACCTGGATCTGTCCCTGTGTGGCCTGCCTGGGGTGTTCCTGCATTGGCAGGAGGGTTGGACTCAATGATCTCCAGAAGTCCTTTCCAACCCCTACCATTCCATGACTCTTTGTGAGAGAAATCCCCTTGGCTGGAGAAGGGTATTTGACGACAATTATCCTTCATTCCAACCTTGGCAAATCCCAAGATATTCACAGGAAACCAGGCCCACCAACATGGAGACTTGTGATCTTCCTAGCACCTATGGCCTCAGGATACTAGAAAAGATAGATACGTACTGGGAACTGTGTTACCATCTAAAGAATGATTCAGTGGCTAGGACAGATAGAGGGTGAAAGGGGACATCCAAAATAAAATGTATCTTAGGTGATCGCACTTCTACTTCACCAGTGGATGCATCATTTTTCCCCACACTGATTCCCCAACTCTCAGAGAGGCAGGTGAAGAACCGAGCAGAGAGAAAACACCAAGAAGGGAAAAGAACTTTTGCTTGTGCATGTAGGTCAGAGGTTTGCATGCCTGGAGTCACTGTGAAGAGCCAGGTGGCTAAGGCAGGGCCATTGTGTCTACAAGCTCCTTACAATCCATATCTTGGTAAGCTCACCAGAAAGCACTTCAAGAAAGTATTTTGTGCAGAAACAGTTCATGAAATTTTTCAATCTGCTAAATCCCAGACACAAGAAATTCAGAGTTCAGTGGAGTCTGCAGTGTTTGGGGATTATTGCTCTTGTATAAAGTATATTACAACCTCATGTTCCAAGACTGAAAATTTCAAATAGGAGCAGTGTACAGGAATAAATCCTTTCTTTTTTATTTTTTTCCCCCTCAGGACAGAGATAAATGGGTTTAGAAGCCCCCCAGTCAATACAAAAGTCTCCTCACAACATGAACGATGTCTTCCTCTTTCACTGTGAAGCTCAGCACAAGGGAAGGCATTTACAATCCAACGTGATCTATAAAAACTCTGCAAAAGTTACTGATGTTTAAAGATTTTAGATCAGATCATGGATTGGTACATTGGTAAAAAATAGATGGTAGCTGTTGGTAAGATGTTGCTTGCAACATGAAAACACGTTCTGCACAGAGAGACACCCTGCATAAAATAAATTACTTTTAAAAGGAAGCTTCCAGCACAAGGCCACCATTCTCATGCCAAACGTGGTAACTTTTTGGTATACTTTTGACGTGAAGAGGGGACGTACTTTGGACTCTGCTGTCTCAAAAGTATAAGGGAAACTGTAATCAATACTACATCCGAGAGCCACAGCAGGGATTAAACATGGACTCAAATTCCAGGAAAATACTCAAAACTCTGAAGATACTGGCTATAAAAAAGGGAGGAAGGATAGAAACTCTGTGCTCTCTCCAGTTATTTTCAAAACTCCCAGCTGGCTGATGAAATAAGACTTAAAGCCACACATTGCCGGGTAAGAAAGCTGGAAAGCTAGACAAAACATGCCTGCAACATGTTAAGTAAACATTTTTCTGTAACCAGAAGAAGCCCACAACAGCAGAGGCTGTTGGGGGGGTTTGCTCAAGAATCATAGGTGATGTTACTGATGGAATGCATGTTTGCTTTTTTAACACCCTTCCCTTTTACTGGTTAAGCAGGAGAGGACCAAGGGACTGTTCTGCAGCAAACAAACAAGAGCTTTGGGGAAACTTGAGAAGAAAAATCTACATATAAAATGAGAATCTAAAAAGCAGGAAAGAATGTTTGTATTTTTGAAGAAACAAAACCTCAGATTCTCATTGCGCAGTGCAATCCCTCCACAGACTTCATAAATATGGCTAAGGACTAGCCATAGTTTAAAAGTGTCCTGGTTTGAGTGAGACCAGAACTCATTCTGTGCAGTGATTTTCCTTTCCAGCTCAGTTCTTCCAACTCCCTGC
>JANHFX010022174.1:0-16906 GCA_027560015.1 Chloroceryle amazona
TCATGTCTGTCACATGCAGGGGTAAAAGCCGCAGCCCGGGAGGACATGACTTGGTAGGATCAAATTTTATCTGACTGACACCAGGATCTGCCACAGGTCCACACCTGGAATACCCACGGGCGGGGAGAAATCTGTTTGTAACGTGTCTGCAAGTGGTGAAGATCACTGCGAGTGTTGTGTCCATCGGGAAGCAGGTGGAGGCACGGGGCGGGTCTGGCCGGACCGCAACAGCGTGGCCGGGCCGCGGGGGTAGCCAGCCCAGCTCCGGGCAAGTTGCAGCCTGGCTCGTGTGGACACAGCCTGGCCCACCCTGAAGTGGCTGCGGTGCCTCAATGCCCTGCTGCTGCCACCAAGCGCCCTGGCAAAGTCCCACGGGGCCAGAATCAGCCTAAAGCCCCACCAGCCAGGCTTCCTCCGGGCTGGCTGCACCAGAGACCCTTCCTGGGCTGTCTCTGCATTTAACTCTCATCCAGGCTTTCCCCATCCTCATGGTCTCTATAGCCCATTACTCTGAAACTTACCCATACCTCAAGAGATGTTACACGGCTGGAAAGGTATTTTTAAGCACTCTAAGGTGAATTCTAAAATTTGATAAGATGAAGTTCACCTCATTCACTTCATTCCCACATGTTAAATGTTAATTTAAGACCTACTTTTATTTCATTCAGTATTTTGGATTCTCTTGGACTTTTATTTCACCATTTGCCTTTTACTACTTCCCAGATTTCCTTTTCTAAATTTAAAAACAAAACAAAACAAAAAAGAAATAAACAAACAACCCCCTGTGAATTTGGGGTTGGTTTGTTTTGGTTGTTTTGTTGTGTTTTGTTTTTTAATAAGATGAGCAGAAAGTGGAAAAATCAAAATTACATTTAAAAATATACAGAAGCAAAATACGAAAATCTATCAAAAAGCTATTTAAAAACGCTTAGCAACTTCAAATGCATTTTTTCATCTTGTAAAAATTATATACAAAGTAGTATTACTACTGTGAGAGTACTGCTATGAGAGGTAGAGAGTGGTCAGTTTTAACTCCATTTACTTTTGTAAGAAGAAGGTATCTGAAAAAGAGCACTTAATATTTGCAAAACACTGATCTTTGAATACCTCTCTAGATTTTTTGAATAAAACCCAGCAGATTCCTCTGGTGATTTGTCTGCTAATACTTGAATTTAGTTCTAAAGCCCTTTGCCTTTACAATGGCATCAGAGTAGTTTCTGTGTCTAGAAAATAAGGTAGTGCGATATTCCCTGTGAATTCCATTTATTAGTATTTTTCTTTGTCATTCACAGAAATTTGTGTTATGAAGTAGCAAAGAGAATCCCTCTTCTGCAAATAAGAGAGTCCTTGGCCTGTGAAATGAAGCCCTGTGTTTGAAGTACAATAAAGACTAACAAAAGCTGGTTGGGAAATAGGATTTAGTGATGATCGTTGATTGATTTGTAACATACAGTGCTATTAACACCTACTATTGGATATCAAGGAGTCTCTATGTAAAGAAACAGATCATTTCTGAGTATGAGGGAGTAATTGTGCTGGCAGGGGCTAAGGAAAATGAAGTTTCTTAATCCTTCCAGCTGCACATCTCTCAGTTGCCACCAGCAGCAGCTTCTACCCTGGATTTAGCTTTCTGTTGCACAAAGACCACCAGAGCTGTGTACAGCCTCAGGTAGGCTGTGTAACACAAATAAGTCCCATATGAAGACCACAAGCAGGAAACCTGTTTGCATGTAGCACTTGCACTGATTTCTGTGCAAGTTCTGTGTCAGAACACCCTGACTTTGTTGGCGGAGGTTACAGCATTTATTTTCCTGCCTGATTAAACCCAGAACTTTTGAGTCTCCAGAGAAGAGAAATTAGTGCATTAAGCTGAAGCAGGTGTGGGAAATCTTAGTTCTGTTGGCCGAGTATGCCCTCTGACTTCATTTTATAGGGTACAGCCCATGATTACTATTAGTGTGTGTTATGACTGCATAGAGGAGCGTGTTAATGGGCGGCCTGCCAAAGGCATTGGAAAGGCATATCTGGTCCTTGGTAAGGAAGATGTTCCTCACCCCCAAACTGAAGGCTAGACTGACAAGCCTTTATGCAAACTGTATCACAGGATAACAGTCCCTTCTCCATCTATCTGCTGAGTTTCCCTTTTGTACAAGCTAAGCTTTCTGTGTGATCTAAGTTACATGCAGTGTTCCAGCTGAGAGAACACCAACGCTTGCTTATTGCTCCTGGAAACACAGTGTCCAGTACCTTTTAGGATCACACTTGTGTAATGTCATGAAATTATCGTTATTTTATGAGCTTGCTCTTTCTCGGTTGTCTCAAACTGATGAACTTTGCATCTAAACCTTTTAGCAGCTCACAAATATTGAATACTATTGAACTTGCATTATTCTAGGCATTGAAGCCACCCAGTTATGTTGAATTGCAACAATCTTGTGTAGTGAGGAAACATCCCAATTTCATTTTATCAGGAAATATAACATTATCTCCATCTTAAAAATCCATGCTCTTATCAAAGAGAATGGTCGAACTAGTCCGGCATGGTCTGCTTTGGGGAAAAAAATCCATTTTATCCCATTTATCTTTACAGTCTTAATTATATTTTTCTTCAAATTTGTATAGAACAGATTAAATTGAAGGGACTACAGCACAATGCTGCTTTCACCTTCATTCTTCTTAAAGCGAGAATTTGCATAAACCTTATTATGAAAAATAGTATGTGATTTTTTAGCTAGTCTAGATTCCCAAGCTAACATACTTATGAAAATACTTGTTTGTGATTTCATTAGCCAGCTCACCCAAAATTCTGAGAAAGACACTGTCCCTTGCTGCATCGCAGCCCTGCTTCCTCTTTCCTTGTTCTTTTTTTGTTCTTTTTTTTTAAAGTGCCTGCAAACTGCACACCCCATGTCTATATGTTATATATGTCTTTGCATGTCTAATTTAGCTTGTGTTTTGGCAAGCCTCATTTCCTGGCCTGGAGACATGGTTTACATTTGCTTTCAGTCTTGCTTTTTCTTTCTTGAAGAATCTCTCCTTATTCCTGATCTCCCATTCATGGCGACTCACTACACATTTTGAGCTCCAGCTGCTCTGTAAAAGTTTCTTTCCTTGCTTTTTATGCAGTCACATTACATAGAAGCTGTAAAGAGCCCAGTGTAAGCTGGCTGCACCAAACCGAGCATCAACTAAGATGAAAACCTGGGTGGAGCATCTGGAGTGGGGTGGGAGGGTTGCTTGCTTTTTTTGTTTGTTTATTTGTAAATCTATGACCTGCCCTGTAAAATATGTGCTAAAAGACTCTTAGTCTCAAGGAATGGAAGCATTTCTGTCGAATTTCAGGTAGTTCTATTCTGCTTGAAAAGCATCAGAGAATTATAGAACTACAAAAATACAGAAGTACCAGATTAAATGCAGGTACTGTGATGCCAACAAGATTTCCAACTATGGCACTCAGGACTGGGTTACCTCTTTAAATATGCAACACACCTAATGCTTTAAATATGCTCAGGTATTTCTCAATCTACGGTTCTACCCCAGAACCATGGCCAGTTTTGATTTTGCTTGCTGCTGTTTCTTTTAGTTGCTATCCCAGCCTAGGAATGCAGACTGAAAGCACAGAGTCCAGCTCCAGAGATGCTATCTCAAGGGGCCCTCATGGGGGCTTCTCAGTAACACTGCAGTGAAAATACATAAATAATAACATTTGCTCTGAGAGCTGTGATGATTCTGATCGTTCTCCCCAAAAGGCACGCCTTAAAATGACAATATATTTAGGTGCAAGGAGGTACTTCTCTTGTTAGTTAGAAATGCCAGAGAAATATTCAAATTCCAAAGATAAAGAGAACTTAAAAAGCACAAATGTTTTCATTAGTGATATTCTCTGTTGTGTTTGTAGGACTCTTACCAAGCCTTTGGTAAAAAGAAAAACCTCTATTTTGCCTTGTTTTGTTTTGTTTTGTTTTAATGCTGACAAATACTGCAATTAATTTAAGTTACATAACCTATTCCATGGCCCAACTGTATCTCTGCAGAGACAGAACAATTCATTATGGATGGAGGAAGTATGCCAGAAAAAGCAAGGCTTCGTGATGGCATTTTGCCTATTTCTATCATGCTTTCCGGCTAAAGCTTTAAGTAAATAAACTCATAATACCTCTCCAATGTATTTGGCTGACAGCTAGTACATCCCTCCTTGCCTTCAATACTACAGTCTTGCTGATGTACAGGACAAGAGGAAAATGATCTGTCTGCAGTCATTACTGTTGCTGGCAACACAGATCATTCTCTTTTTTTGCCGCACTGCATTTGCAATCAATTTGTATCATTCCTCTCTACAGAAAACAACAATCTCTGCCTGCTTCTCAGTGAGTTAGTGTTGAAGCAGCTATAATTTGGTATTCATGTCTATATTGCTGAGTTCTGTCATGGGAGGCTTGGGGACGTCTGTCTGACTAACGTGTTTTGCAGTTGCATGAAATATCTAGGAGGAACATGTAAAGTATTTGAAAAACAAGAATTCATAACAATTCCAATAATCTGTTCCCTATCTGGCCATAGGAGGAAGTAACCACACTCTGGATAGCTGGGAATTTCAGCCCCTACGATTATACTTACTAGGTGAGGAGAAGGTCATTATTGAGACTAGCAGAATGCATTTTCATTAACTTGCCTTCTCTTATTGGCAGGAAGTGTGAACTTTTCCCACATAGCCTCATCTGCTAACCTGTGATCTGCTAAGACATGTGAGAAACATGTTTCCATCATATGTTCCAAAGGGACATTTCTTTACAAACCAAAATGCAATAATCGGTTTCACACTAAGCTTGTAAGTAACAATGACAGTAAGCACCAAATTTATAGAGGCGGTGAAACTTGTCTCCATACAAAGAGCTCTTTTTTGTGCTTTTGAAACTGAGTAAGTGAAATCTGTAGCTGCAGGGGCAGAGAATCCCAAATAACACGCTGCTAGACCTCCAACACACAGTTCATGATTTGAGTGCACCACACTGTGATCTCCTCCTACTCTTTCCAGTCTCTTACAGCAAACTGCCCGGTAACGGAAATCATCAGAACAATTCCAGTGTGCTGCTAGTAAGTAAAATTATTTTCTACTTGTCAAAGTGTTATAACTTACATGGTTGTGAAGTTTCCAGCAGGAAATTACTGTTCGCATAACTACAGCCTTTTTATGATGGGTCACACCAAGAAGAGTGAAGGGGCAAGACATAAAACCCAGCCCAGGAATACATTTCAGAGCTGTTCAGCTCCAGACATACTAATGGAACCATGAACACCATAAAATTGGTGGCTAAGGATTTCAGTATCACGTAGGAGGATTTAGGTAAGAAATCATCATTTAAGCAGGAAAGCAGGTATCTCTCGGGAGCAGAGCTGATTTTAGGCACAATGAAAGCAGGGAGCAGCCCAGGATTGAAGGCGGCAGCAGCATCAAAAACACTTTGGTGTGAGGAAGTGTGAAGCTCTTGCCTACGACTGCCTGGTGGAGAGACCTCAAGTTGCTGGTGTGGGTGGCAAGTATTGCCAGGGAAACCTGGGTGGTTTCCAGCTTTGCTCCCTAACAACAGGATACTGAGTTGCCCTTACCTTGCCTTTTAACTGTATTGACCTCGTGGTGCCCTTTCTCAAATCTTTCTTCATACCTGGGCTATGTTTGCTCCGTTCCTCCCATAGTTATCTTTAAAACCTTGTTAGACATCACAAAGACTATTTAACTCTCAACTGCTGCTTTGAGCTTCTTTCTGGCAGGAATCCTCACTGTAATCTGAACTGAGCAAAACTGTAGCAGATTTTTTTATTGCTTATTCATCCTGCAAGGATGAAGAATCTATTACAACATACTTTAAAAACTGATGCATACTCAAATTAAGAGAATAATAAATTAAAAAAAAATATTAAAAGCAGAGTAAAAATATGTGAGAACTCCTGTTGAAGAGCAAATTGCAAAAAGTATTAAAGCCAACAGTAAGTCCTTTTCCAGATGCATCAAAAGCAGGAAACATATCAGAGAATCAGTAGAGTCAATATGTGATTCAGGTTTAGAGGTACCCTCAGAGAAGATAGGATCATAGCAGAGCATTATAGAAAAGCTGAATAAATGTCTTAGGTCTCTAAAAAGAGGGAAGCTTCCACGCAAGATCCTTTCTTGTGGAAGATTCATTAGAGAATCTGTGACAAACTGAAAGATCAGTAGGCAAGGCTGGAGTTTAAATGAGCAAGATAAAAGGATAATGACCAGAAAAAGGCTGTATTCTCTCAGTAGTTCTAAGCAAATATAGCTCAAATTGTGGTGACTAATCTCTCACTTAAAACCAGCATTTTATCTGAGAAGAGAAAGGTAATAAATGTGATTGTGGTTTGTTTTGGGTTTTTTTGTAAGGGTTCCAAGAGAGAGTTAGGGATCTACAGACATGGCATCTGCACCAGGGTGAATTCATAGAGAGTATAATAAAAGAATTAGGAAAGACAATAAAGATATGTTGAGAAGTCTGCATAGCTCTTGGAAAGAGGACTTGTGCTTCACAAGTAAATCTGTTGGAGCTCCCTAAAAGAGTCCCTAGACATGTGAAAAGGGAGATCTGGGTGATACAGCCTATTAAGATTTCTAAAACACCCTCAGTACAGTTATTCATCAAAGATTTTTCAAGAAGTTGAGCACCAGTGGCAAAAAAAAAAAAAAAAAGGCAGGAGGGAAGGCATTTTTCTTCCTTGGGAATTGTCATGGAAATAAAACTGTTCAACAGAGTCATACGCAATACGATAAAAGTACTGTAATGCAAAACTTACTCTGAGAAGGGACGTGATTAAATGTGCTGATATCAAGTTATTTGGGGTAGTAAAGATAAGTGCTGAGCATGAGGAAGGACTTAATAATACTGAGCAACAGAGAAAGCTGAAATGCAGTGCAAACAATTGCAAAAATCTTAGTAGCATATAAAATGATGAGCCCTGAGCTGGTATTACCACTGAGGAGTGAGTGTTTGAGCTTTAATAGGTCCAAAAAGCTGTCTGTTCAATGCTTGGCAGAGTAAAACTGCAAGCAGAACATTAGCAATTATTATGGAAGCAAGAACAAACCAGAGAACAGTTTTATGCCACAGTGTAAATCTATCAAGCCTCACAGCCTGGAAGTTGTGCAGTGGTAGCCCCCCCGTTGCAAAAAAGGGTACAGACAAATAGCACAAAGGGTAGTAGTTGTGTGATTAGGCTGTAGATCTCCTAGCCTCGGGATGCTGTGGATGTTAGGAGTTCAGATGGGTTCAAAGTGAGCCTAGGAAAACCTAAATCAGCAAAAGCCACCATCAATTGTTAAAAAACATATACCACTTTTCACTCCAGAAAGTTCACTCCTTTCTCGGTGTAGCAAAAAAACCCAAACCAATGGGCTAGAGGGACCTTTCATGTGACAAGTACAAGTGTTCTTACACTATCATCACTGCTTCCAAAATATATAAATAGTTCCCTTGACACTGTGAGAGTGGATCAGCTGATATTTCTGTAGCTACCTGATAAAGTGTACCAGCATATGTGTTTGTAACACCTGAGCCATCATGTTATATTTCATCAGGCTCAGACCCTTGCCTGCTATATTCAGCATGAATTTTGGTGGAACTTTCTGTAAGATCCAGGTGAAACTCATACAAACAATAAAAGCTCTGCAGAAGTAACACCTCTGATTTTTTTTTGTCCCATTAACATACAACTCCAAGTCTTAAATTAGACATATCTGTGGGCTGGATGTCATAACTGAATTATTATGACATAGCAGTGCTAGCAGGATGAGAAAGTTCTATACTCAGAATAAGGTAGAAAATTGCCTCCTCCTTCAGAAAGGTGGTGGTGAGGACAGCTATGTCTCAAAAGGGCACAGACAATGAAATGCAAGCTGAACACTCCTTAGAAACCAAACCTAACAACCAGAAGACCCAAAACAGTCTTGTGATTGTGACAGCTGTGGACATCTGTCCAACAACTGTGCCAAAAATTCAACTAATAAGCAAAAAGCACAGCCAGAAATGAACAAAGGAGTGCTGTCTCCTTGGGGAAGCTGTCTGGTACCATGCAGTCTAGCTCTGAAGAGCACATACTCGTGTGACAGACATAATACAAATGAGTACAAATGCCAACACCCCACTGCAGATAGAAGAATGCATTTGAAATGCAGTGTTTACAAGGCAAGTTTACACATCAAACTGTAACAGCCCTAATAAAATTATGTGGGCCTTGAACTAGGAATAAAAAACCAAGAGAGACATAGGTTGGCATTTTCTATGACTCATCACTTGAAGACAATTTTACTATCCATAAATTAACATAACACTTTATAAGAGACAAAGCTATTTAAACATGAAATTATATCCATGCCCCACATAGTCTTAAGGCAGAAACAGATGTAATATAGGTTGGATCTCTATAAGCAAGCAGAAGACATGCTGTGGAGTTAGAGAATAGAGATGATGTTAAGACCAGCAGCTGTGAAGCACCGCAACATGAAGTAAGAATATAGGAGGAATTACATCAGTCTGGTCTTTGAAGTCTATCACTCGGCTTTATTATAATATTTGTCTGCATATCAAGAACAGGTAATAGTAAAGGTAAGAAAAAAAGGTAGCACAAAGCATATTGTTGCTTGAACAACTGAAAGTCTATGGGACTATAGGAAAGCTTTTAGAAAACACAGAGGCTACTGAACCACCAGCGAAACACAGGAACAAAACTTTCAGTGCAGAATAAAATTGTTCTTGCCTGCAAGGTTTCATTCCTAGCACCAAAAATCTAAGGGTTTAAAGCTGTTCACAACTCAAATTCATTTGTAAACAGCCAGTGCTCATTTTGTTTCTCCATCTTTTTTTTTTTTAATATTATTATTTCTGTTCTTGGTACAATTATAAGGGAGCTTGCTTATTTTTCCCAGACCTATATTTTTCAAAATTGAGCCAACCACATATTTTCAGTATGCCATGAATTTTCCTTCATCTTGCTTTACATCACCAAGTGTTATGAAGTTTATTTTCTTACTGTTTATACAGCAATTTGAAATCTTCATATGAAAGATAGGATCTGTCCAAGTAATTATTCATTAATTTCTGACATCCCCATTCAACACTGAACCTTCTCCAGTGCATCAGGGCAGACGTATCCAGTGACATATTGAAACACTGATACAAAGGAAGCATTCCTCCTCTGTTTCTGCTCACACAAAACTTACTGATGTCAAAAAATATTTCCACTGGTTTTTCCCTCCAGGAAAGTGGTGAGAATTTTGCCTCGATCAGAATTGATGTGTCTGCAGAAGTACAAAGACTCTGTCTCTGATGTGAACAGACTGGTGTCTGAAAATGTCTTTGTGATATCTTCTTTTATTGGAAAACATCACTTTACATTAGGAATAAAGGATAGCAAAACTGAGGTGACAGAAGCTGTTATTTATATTATAAGAGCCGATGGCACAGCACTGCTGCTTCTTGCTCAAATAATATTAATGTGCTTCCTTCACTTCAGGCCATGGGCGTACACTGCCAGGTTTGCTAATATTCTCCCCTCCCTGTCCTTCCTACTGTGCATAAATGACTTGAGAGACTGCTGGTCTCAGTGGCATGAAGGACAGAAAACTGCTGGTAAATTCTGCTTCTACAAATAGAGCATCCAAGACTGTGACGTGTTCTGCGTAAGTTAAAAATAAATCACACACTACAGCAGCTACATTTTGACATACAATCTAGCAATGTTAGCTTTTGAGCCAAACTAAGCACAATGATAGGCTTAGAAATAATTATTTTAACCTATGTGAGTCCTGGGTCAAACACAGCAAGTGAGATTCAGCTCCAGATTAAGATACAGAATTTTAAACATCTCTATGTGAGCTAGTTGGGCAATTTTACTTTGCAGCCAGTGGAATTCTAAGGCTTGATTATAGCTTTCCTGTTGCTCACACAGAAATGGCTAAAGATATTTACGATGGCCTGCAATATCCATAGTGTTTACACAGGGAAGGTACCTACTGACCAGGGCCTGCACCCTGGAAACAGCAGCCAGGGGCAAGGGAGATACCCAAGGCACCTGACTGGCCACAGTCTGCTTCTGTTGAAGCAATAGTATCCTATCTCTGGCCACTATTTCTAAAGAGCTATTTGGCTTATCCAAATGCATCCCCTGTGCTTCATCAAATTACAGAGTGCATTCACTAGATTTTCATCGGTTATGAAGGAAGCTTTACTTGCAAATAAGATATCTCCACTTAGCTACCTCGTTTAAGGTCAGGATAATATCTGACTCCAACTCAAAGGTCTTAATACAGATGCCTAAACATTTGCATTTTATGCCATTTGAGACGCCTTAAGGTATACTGAACTTTAACACAGAGATGCTAGGTATGACATGGGAGCACAAGGTACCCACATCCTTGGAGATGCAGCTGAAGACATGGCCCTCCAGCTCAGACCTCCTCAAATGGCACTCGGTGCTCATGTTTAGGAAACCATAAATTCCATACATCTGTGTGTTCTCCCTCCTTTCCCCTCTACTACAAATCAATATAGTTCATTCACAAGAACCACATCAAGCCTAGGTTCTGCTAACGTGCTGAAGGTATTATGTGTTAGCCACTTCCTCCCTTATTTTTTGGTAATCTCTGTGGTCTGTGCAAAAGGCTCCTTCACTGCACCCTCTGATGCCGCAGTAGTCAGAGAGACTGAGGTGAAGGTCGTGTTCTCAGGGTCTGACAGGTTCATGCAAACTCATGCCCTGACTATCAAAGGCTTGGTTACCTCCTCACTGAAGCCATCTTCAGCTTGTCATGGGATCAGTTGATACATCCAGCAGCACCCCCAGGCAGCTCACTCACATGAAACATAACATACTTAAGCCCTTGAACTCAAATGGGCACTGCTTATCACAAAAATGTTTTCCACACAACTAAAACTCTACGTACAGGTATGGATGGTCTCACCAATCAATTTCTGAACCCTTGTGTCTTCTGGGTCACAGGTCCTGCTATGCGTGAGCAACCATTTCTCCAGGAAGCACATTCATAAGAGGATTGGTTTATAGCCTGCCAGAGATAGATTTTCATAGCAGGTTGCCATGGGGCAGGCAACAACTAGAATAACAGAAAACTGTGAAAAGAGACTAAAGTTATAAAGAAGTTGGGAGTGAAGTTAAGATAGCAAGAAGAAATTTTACACATGCATTAGGAAGTAAATAAACCCTAGAAGGCCTATGAGTCAAAGGAAATGATAAAACTGTCAATAACAATTCAGAAAATGCAGAAGTACTTCAGGGGTTTAGTTTATATTTGGAGGAAGGGATATGATGTACTCACATCACATGAAGATGATGAACAGCAGTCAAATTAGCAAATAAGTCAGGTGATGGTAAAATGCATTTCTTGGGATAAATACTGTTATATCAACCAGCCATTGTGAAAAACTGGAATTGTAAAAAAGCCTGGAGTACCTCTGGCTTACTGATACTTCTTGATATATTTTGGCATTAACAATATCAAATGCAGCTAGAGTGAAATTTCAGAAGCCTGGAAGAGTGTGACTGTTATGACAAAATTAAAAACATGCAAACACATTGTGAAGGAGATCTGTGCGAGGAAAAAAAAAGTTGGACAACCTTAGGTAAAATAGTGGGAAAAACAGATCAAGAACTCAAGGAAAGCACAAGTATATATATGTATATATATATTCAGTGTTTCAACCTTGACATCCTGATACAAATGCGGTGTTATAAAATACAAATAACCCAAACAGTGCACAGATTCAGAACTAGTTTAAAGATTTCAACATGTCCTCAGGGGGCATCATCACTGAGTGGTGTGTTTCTAGAAAGCCTTTATGCTGGACTAACACTACTGAGTATTTCCATCATTGACATGGAAGTAAAAAGAAAATAAACACACATAAATTTGCAGGTGACACAGAGATGGAGTCCTACATACAGATGAGTCCGAGATATATTATATTGGTAGTATGGCACATAATACATACAGAGTGGAACAAAATATCTAAGAAAGCAAATTTTCCTTCTTGCTGACATTAGGAGATTAAGACCAGTTGCCTTTCTATTAAGGTTGCCTCAGTTAAACACAAAATATGCTACGCTCTTCACTAGCACCAATTACCATCTAAGCAAATGCAAGTATTTATTGGTTACTCATCTTCCTGAGTGCTGACATTTACATGAACATTTGCACAGAATTACAGCTGTGATTGGAAACTCAGAGTGACAACCCTAGAACATGTTGTCTTATCTGGTCTCCAATATTTGTTACGCTTTGTGTGGCACCTGAGGCCTTCAGAAATTTCTCTGATAATTTGTCTAAATTTCAGCTCATTATCACCTCTCAGGCAATTTGTTACAAATTCCTGCAGATTTCTCTAAACCAGATTAGGTGTCATGGAAACAAGGCTTTGGCACCAGCCAGTGCTTTTCACCACCAAATCTGATTGTAATGCTTCCACCTGGGGAACACTCTGCTAGTCGGCACAGTCACACAGCACCCCTGCTTCTGATGAGGACACTGCACCACTGGCAAATAAAAAGCCAAAAGGACACAACCCCCTCTTTCACTCAGATAGCAGATGGACATCTGGTGCCTCTTCTTTGAGGACAGTGGTACAGATTCTCCACCTCTGCTCCTTCAGGCTTCATGTTCACCAACATCCATTATGGTTTTTCATACAGATTTCAGCACAATTTGCTGTACTTCATTGCTTTCTCCAGACCTTCCTATGCATTTTCACTCCAGTGCTCCACAATCTGTTTCTAAATTGTATTTTATGACTTTAAAGAACAGCTAGTAGTCAAAAGAAGGAGAATTATTTATAAGTAGTCATCCTGGTTCAACCCTTACATAATTCATCACAGCTTTGATGAAGAGCAATTCATTTTCTTCCCTCTATGTTCTGTATCCATGAGAATATAACACACTTAGAAATATCTTTCTTTTAGCCTACTTTTTACTCTGTTTTGTATGCTGCTGTGTAGACTGTTTAATCTTTTCACTTGGAATATATGTTTGTCAACACTGACAGCTACATCAGAAATAATGCATAAGATATTCTTTTAGGCTGGTAATGTAAAATAGAAGATGTCACATCAGCATTAAGGAATTTTCATTAAAAGTCATTAAAAAATACATGCGATCTAGATCACCTAGGGTATATACAATACAAACCATAACAGTAAATAACATCAGGAAAATTGTGCCTTTTTCACTTGTAAATCTTACACAAAGGGTCCCCAGGACATATATAAGGATATGAGTCAGCAATAGCATACGCAAGCAGTAAGGGTGCTGCGAAGTGATGTGATCTGCAGCATGGAGAACATATTTACATAGACAATGTGCTACTGTGTAGAAATATCAGAGCTGGCTCAGAACAAACTGGCTCAGAAAGCAGGAGCAGAGTGTCTGCATTGGTACTGCTTTCCATCTGGGCTAATTAGTGCAGCTAATAGGCTAAATCAGCCAGCACTGAGCTCTACGACTCTTCACGTGGCTTTGTTACTCAGCTCACTCTGCACGAGTCGGCTCTGATAGAGCTGCTTGAAAATCTGCTTTGCCACAAAGGAATACATTTACTGACACACTTCAAGTCTCTATAAGGTACAGAGTGACTATAAGGAAACTGCACAGGCCTGTGCAGTGCCTGTGGACAATATTGTCTTACCCTCTGGGTATTTCAGACCAGCATAAGGGAAGCTGAAACACCCCTTGCTCGGGCTGTTCCAGTGTTAAGGACCACCACATCTTTAAAATGAAAATTAAGATTAGGCAGCTACTTTGAAACTACCCTTGTCTCCAATAGATACCAAGAAATGGAAAGTAAAAAAAAGATACATACAACATTCAAGCCAGACAACAATATAAAAACTTGATCAAATGTTTGTGAAGAAACAGAAAAAAAATACTTAATCAACATGAAAAATCTCTTCTCGTATCCACTCAATTGCTTGTGCATCTTCCTTGACCCCCCATGGTTGGGAACTCTGCCGTCATTTACATTTCACGTTGGAGGACACATTTCTCAGAGAGAACCACAAATGATGGTATCTGTTACAACTGGTCTCTTCCCCAGACACTCCCAGGAATTTGCTTCCCGTGCAATTTATCTCTGCAAAACTTCACTTCTAAACCATTTTGAAAGGGATTTTGATGTGACTTCTACAATTCCATCAGTAGCATTGCCCTGGAGGTGCAAGCATGACTTTGGCAGAGAGGTGCCATCTCCTGCCAGCAGCCCTGACAGTGTGAAGTCAGGTATCCCCATCTGGCAGGACATGCAGGGAAGGGAGTGAAGTGGGGCTAAATCCATGCCTTTCAACACAATATCACTTGTCCAGCACTTAGCACTTCTTTAAGTAATTCTGTACCCATACTTGCCTGAGGTTTATGAATTAGCTTCATCCACTGAAACTTAGATTTTATACCTATGTGTAACTTAAGAAATTATACAATTATATAAGAAATTATATGTTATTATATAAGAACTATTTGTATCACTACTGTCTTTCATATCCACTGCAGCTGTCAGTGAAATAACCTCTCATGGCAGAGAGCTGCTGCCCTGACCCATCTGTGCATGTCTGACACCAGCAGCATGCTGAGACCATCTTCAGACATTTGAGATGATGCCTGTAGGAGCTGTAACCCACAAACCAAGACCCCCTGGAAAACAGAAGAAAAAAAATCTGAGCAAAAGTGTGAGGAAAAGCAGCAGAAGAGAATTCAGAAATAAATGTTGGTGAACAAGCATGACTAACCCATCTGATGAATGGTATGAAACGTCTTATTCACAGTATGTAGAATCCACATATTGACCACACAGCTTGGGTGCCCAGGGAAACCAGACTGAAACCAGACTGAAAAGCAACCTTTCCTGAAGTGACCAGAATTACAACCACAAGATAGGGGAAATTCACTCAGTGTACTGTCAAAATATCTAAAAAACCAAGACATTGGGAAATGCTTTCAACAGAGTTAGGGAGGGAAAAAAAGAGAGGTAAACGAGTCTATAGACAAACTGATAATTATTCAGGCTGCTTATGGCTGAGGATGAGTGGCTTTAGAGACTGAATTCTCCTCATCTCTTAATAAATGATTTCTTCAGGTTATGCTTGAGGAACATAGGCTGGGCAGTATTTCAAGATGTGCTTTGTTGGCAGAGGCTTTGATGTGCAGAGTGTCAATCCAATGCTTTTCAGAAGGCACTGCTATCAGAAAAAAAATTGCAAAGGGGAAAAAACCCCGGCCCACATAGAAACCCCTGACATACAAGAGTAATAGGAAAGCCTAGTTAAAGATGCACCTCATAAAATTATTTAGAGCAAGTGAGACTGAGGTCAGTGGAGTTATTCTGCACTTCCACTGTCACAACTTCCACTCTTCAGAGAGTTGAAACACTATCTTGTTTCAAAGGGATATCACTGAAACTCAAGCTGTAGGGTTTCATACCATGATGTAGATCAAAAGGCCAAAGAAAACAAACATCAGAACAGTTCTTGAGAGTCAGCAGAATCTAAATTATATTCTTCCCTTATTAATTCAAGTTTATTTTAACCCTCTTTCCTCCCAACTTATATTTCTCTAGAAAAGAATGCTTATAACTAGAGACTCAGGCACGTACCTTTTAGTCTTCTGTTTCAGTCCCTAATTATTTGGTGTCCTTGAACTGCTTCCCGGAAAACAATACAAGTCTTAAAAATGTGATGTCCTGTGATAAGATGCCTCTGTAACATATCTTCAGCTAAGAGAGCAGACATTTGGACTAGACTAGATGATCTTTAAAGGTCACTTCCAATCCAAACCATTCTATGATTGTCTTAGCACAGCATTTCTACTTCTCTCCACCTCCTCCTTGGAGCTAAAGGAGAGAAGCTGTGGTTCTCTGCCATTCCCCTCCACACACAGTAGATATGTGTGTCTGCATACAGCCAGTATAGCAATGTGAGTGTGCACACACACAGAGACATAGGTGGAAGAGCACACAAGGATAATCCCACAGCAATATGCAGAGATATGCAATGGGACTGATAGTGGGAAATGGGGACTGAGGGGTGTAGTAGGCTTTAGGGACAGTGCTGGCAGTAGCAGTCAGCTGCTCATCCTCGTGACATGAAAGTCAGCCTCCACCTGCCAGGAACTGTACAGCTGGACCTCACTTTAGGCAAGTGAAAAAAACCTGTGTCAGAAAGATCCCTACTGAGGGCTGCAGAACAAGCGTGGCATCACAGCGCAGGGGCAGGGACATGCTGCACATGGAGTGAGTCATATGGGAAGAGAAAGATGGGGGCAGAAGGGATGAAGATGCAGTGACATAGCATCTTTGCTTTTGTTAGAGGACCAAAAAAGAAAAAGTTATTGAAGCTGCTTTACAGGTCAGGATGGGGTTTGGTTCGTTTCACTATTAACAATACTGGTTCCACTCAGTGAAATTTCCCTCTGAAACCCCAATAGCTTTAAAGGTGCCTGGGTGCTGAAACTAATTGTAGACTAAGTCCCCAGCATTACACAGTGTGAGGTCAAACAGAATCTCATCTCACATCTTCACATACCAGTGAGACATTTAGTACTTCTGGAGAGACCTAAACACATAGAGATGACAGTGGAGTAAGCAGGGATGAGCTGAGAGAACTGGTTACTTCACTCTCCATGTAAAGGTAGAAATGTCTTCATGGAGAATGAACACACAGGGTAAAGAGCAGGTTATAATTTCACGCTGTGATTTACTATGTGATAATTTTGGGGCAGTCATAGTCCTTCTTCCTGCATTAAAATACATGCTTTGCTAAACCACTGTATTGGGTCTGCCTGAGCTGGAGTTAATTTTCCCCAATAGCAGCCCCCCCCAGTGCTGTGCTTTGCACTGGGATCTGG
>JANHFX010022174.1:17006-44990 GCA_027560015.1 Chloroceryle amazona
AAGATCACACAGGCTCTTCAGTCATTCACATGAATATGCTTCATCAGTAATACCTAGGAGAACAGGACCAGAAGCTCTCCTGTCTCATGTAAATAAGATTTTACTTCACTGCTTGATTGAGAGGACAATAATGCATTCATTGTCCCTGCTCTGGAAATTGGTTGTTGTAAGGACTGATCAATGTGTTCTATATAGTACTGCTAAGACTGGGAAAATTGCTTAATGAAACTGAATTCTTTAGGGGTTTATTGACTATGATTTGTTCACTCAGAACTTTCATTAAATAAATAAATAACAAAAGGCTATGGAATTTGTTGGATATTAAAACAGGCTTTAAAGAAGGACAGGGTCTGCGAAATACAGCACCTGAGCTGTGAAGAACGTAGGGAGAGATGGCTTTCCAGATGGGCCCAGAAATTGGAGCAGTTGGGAGTGTATTAGGAAGTTTATTTTTCTGTTTATTACAAAGCAAAACCAATGGATAAATCCATAAATACTAAATATATCAGTGAGAAAAAACACATTTTACATTGTTCAGTTTCTGTCATGACATATGTTCTAGATATAGATGGCTTCTCCATTCTTCCAGTCTACTGCAAGGATGGGAGTTGTGTACAGTCCACAGAAAACTCTTTACTATAAATCTCACAGAGGCAGCTCCATAGCCTCGTACACAAAATGCTCTTGCAATTCTGACATGTGAGAGCATTCTCAGGCAAAAAGCAATGGAAATTTAGTATAGGGAAAATATTTTTTTTTCCCCTGAATTTTGTCTTCTTGACTAAATAGGGTTGCTTTAGTCCTGCCTAATACACACATTTAATAGTTCTGATTCAGAGAGGTGGGAATAACTTTCAGCAGCAACCCCACCCTAATACATTCAAGCATAGGGTGTAAAGCATAAGGTTCTCGAAGTCTGTTTCACGGCACACTGAGCTGACTTTAGATTAAAAAATAAACACGGATGACAAGAAAATCCTGTAATTCTTTAGTAGTAGTAGTGTAGTGAATCCCAAAGAACTGAATTTATAAACTTAGAGGTAATTATTCTAGATGTTCTACAATCAAAAATGATGGTTCCTATTAGAGCATCATGGGCAAGTGCAGTGGAAAACAGAGCAGAAGGATAGAGAGAGGAAAAGTAAGAAAGTAAATAGGTAACTAGTGTCGCAGTGTTATCATGCCAGTGTATTGACTGGTCTGCTCCTGGGGCAAGGCAGCACAGAACAGGAATGTTAATGACAAACCAGCAGAAAGCTGATGATGTATCTTGGTAAGCAATTACAAGATGCAAAAAGGGTAGACTAGACAAAAGTCACTGAGAAATCTAGTGAATAGGCAAAGGAGGCATCACAGGTCAGTTGAAAGCAAGAGTCAGTGACTCATTTTTTCCTGCCTTTAAGTTGTTATGTGTCTTCAGACAAAGGACACTGGTCAGGATTTCCAAAAGAAGCTTCAATGCTTTTACATATCAAACTAGAGACCCTTTAGAAGCATGTGGCTTCTAGAAAGCATGTATCTCACCTCTTTTGAAAAGCAGGTCTCTTCAGGGGGCTTATGTTGTACACCCACAAACTCAGCTATTTGACCCAAAATCTCAAGCCACTTCTAATATTCTTCGCCTACAGTATTGTTAACCCTAAAAAGGAAACAAAATGCTTACCTGAGCTGACTGTTTCACTGCACCATTAGTGAAAGCATGTGTGAAAGGCTATCAAAAAGGGAGTGACTGTGTATTAACCAATGATTGCAAAAGGCTGGCATACACTTCAAAATAGTTACACTGGAAAAGGTAATTAGTTTGGTAAGACTACACCAGATATATAGATACAGAGGCAAATAAGGCCAATGCCAGTTGACATATTAGGGACAAATGAAAGTGAGTCCAAAGATCACACGTAGTAAACTTTCTAGCTATATCTGAGATTTTGAATCTCTTTATCCCATAACGTAAAACATATTGTTTCCCAGGGAAACAGAGAAGAATAGAACTGCAGTTCTCTAGTCACATCAGGAGATCAATATAGGTGAGGCAAGATTCAGGTTCTATAGATTGTTCCATCGTAGGAAGCCAGCACCACATGAACATCTAAGAAACTCTTTTCTATGCTTTTCCTCTATCTTGCTTTTAAACTAAATGCTAGAGAAGATTGCTGCCCATTATTTATGTTTGTCATGTGAGTAATAATGGACTAATCATGCAAATTTACAACATCACCAAAGCAATTGCAGCTAAATTATAGACAAAGTCAGTTTTATTAATGACTTTGTCTCAGAACAATTCCACCGTCTCTTCTGCTGCAAGAGCAGCTTACAAAGTCCAACAGCTAAGCATCCTGTCATCTATCCATGAAATAATAAATCCTCAGATCTCAAAGGTGCCTCTGCTGCCATGTCCACATGATGGGGAGACTAAATCTCCAATCCATCACTGTTACCCCTGGCTTAGGCCCTGCCATCCCAAAAACACTGAACGGATGATATCTAGCAGAGCCTCTCCCATCACATTACAGATCTCAGTACATACAAAAAAGTATTGCTACGCCACAGGTCTTCTGTGATGTGTTGGTGCCTTGCATTACAAGAACAGGCATCTCTTGGGGCTGGAAAAATTGTTTCACTTTGTTGAACTCCACATGGTATTTTTCTACCACATGTTATAAGACTTGTAAGACATGCTTTGTCATTTCAATAAACACTTGCACTTCTTCCATAGCACAAATCTCAATCTTTTAACAAGCATTGGAGAAGACATTTTCACAACAATTAATGCTTATAAGAAGATTGGTGCAAAGTGGAATGAAGAATGAAAAAGATGGTTAACTGCACCCCATGAACTTTTTGCTCTTCTATCTCAGGAATTTCCTTGGCTTGCACCTGGGATGACATTCACTTCAATTACCTTATGGGGAGAGAGGAGATGATGCATCAGATAGCTGATTGACTCACTCATACACACAGTGATTCACTAAAAAGTCAGCCTTATACCCTACATAGTCAACACAAGGCTTCATCCTGCTGCTAATGAAGTCAACATCAAAGGTCCCATGGACTTCAAAGTGTCAGGGAGGAGGCTTTTTACTGTAGGATGTTTAGCAATGTCTCATGAGATATCCAAGCAACAGCTCAGCTACTGAAAGGCAACTCTGCCATAGTCATTAATAACATAGACTGCTTATCATGTAACTTTACCGTAAGTCTACAGCAGTTGACATTTTGGCCATAGAGCAATATATGGTGGAACATAGCAGGAGGTCCAAAAAGATCCTGGTATTATGCAAGCAGCTATAAAATACCAAAACAATTAAATAAATGTATCTACTGGCTTTATTTCATACAGTAGTACATTAAAACAAAGGGATGAGAGGATTTGGAAAGAACATTGTGTAATTTAAGGGTTTTTTTTCCTTTAGCTATTTTTGCCTTTTTCTGCTGCTTGTGTAACATATTGCATGAATCTGTGTGCAGATTCTGCTTGCATCCCTACAGCTGATTTGACTTGATCATTATCTACAAGATGAGACGTCTGTACTGATTATTAACTCTAGCTGCAGGCTCTGGCATCATTAATTAAAATATAGATGAGATAAAGGAAAACACACTAGTAATTGCATCACCGTCTCTAGGCACATTGAGCTGGCGCTCCCTGCTCTGAGCTGGGGATTTACCACTTTTATCAAGAAAGTAGGAAGCACTTAGAACGAAATAAAGATTAGGACAGCCCTCTTATCTATGGCATCGAAACAACAGTTATCGGTGCAAGTTTCCGTGAATGTGATTAACCAAGAGTGAAAAATCGCCCAACCGACCCGAAAGGCGTTTCTCGAGGCAATGGCACCACCTGCAGATCGCACTGGGAGCGACGGAGCCGGTCTGAGCCGCTCCCGCTGTCGCTGTGCTGGGAGTGCCAGGGCAGCACTGGAAGCAGTGGGCTCTCTTACATCGACTTATTCCCTCCTGGTCTCAGAAATCCTTCTGTCTCCGCCTTAGCCACATCAGACAATATCTCCCCCATTTCCATGCCTTCCTGGATAATACTCCCCCATCCTCTTCTCACTCAGTTTCTTCCCAGCCCTTCACACCTTGTCCCCGCTCCTCTCCATCCTATTCATCCAGTTCAGGACACTTTTCCTTCCCAGCTGCGTCCTGCACTACCCCACCAGGCAGCTGGTGGTGAGACACCACAGGGTAGGAAGCAGGCTACTCACCCCTGCACTTCCTTAGTCTTTGCACGGTACTTATTAAGGTCCCAAAAAGGGTGAGAGCACCCATCTTGGCAAACCCACCATTTATCAGTTTAGCTAATTAAAAAATGAGCATTGCTTGCTGAACTAATAAATAGCAAATTGATGATTAACAGCTGTAGACTGGTGACTTACAATTAGATTAAATTAAATAATTGCATTAAATATTCTCAACCCATAAGGTGGGCAGACCCACCACTCAAGGATAAAGCCTTTCTGGGTACAACATGAAAAAGATCAATTTTCCTCTCTTGAAGCCTGGAAAAGGGCATCAAACCTTCCTTCACCCAGCTGTCTCTCTAATTCCCAAGCTATCTTTGCTTACAGATTTCTTCGCTGTTACTGCTTTCAAGGAATGCAAATGCTAATCTTTATTTCTTTTTGAAAAGGTGTCTATCACAAGCTTTACTGGGGTTGGGAGCATACATTGTGTGTGAGTAGCTGAGAGCGATGAGCTAAGGCAAACAAGTGAACCTGAGTGAGGTTTTTTTTCCTTTGTTGAGGCGATCAATCTTGGATATTTTTTTGACATACGGAATAAAACTGTTAGCAAGTCAATGTGATACCTTCTCTATACACCCTAGTTATTGTTCTGCTTGCTTTCGTCCTGGACAGAGCAGGGCTGGCCTTAGCTCTTGTCCTGGACAGAGTGTGGCCGGCCTTAGCTCCCATCTTCTTCCTCCAGCCCACAGACGTTTCTTCCTTCTTTCCTTTGGGAAGAACTGAACAACGAATGTCTTGTCTTGGTTTTCAGTTGCTTGCAACAAGCATCCGCACTGTTAAAGAAGACCTTGTATATAAAAGCTCTGGAAGGAAAAAGGAACATGTGGTCTGACTACTTCTGCTCTGTCATGAACATTAAAATAAAAAAGCAGGAGATTAAACAGTCACCACAGTCAGGATCTGTTGCCTGGGAAATCATTACCAGTTACCAGAAGAAAAGAATTCCTTGGAAACAACAACTTCAGAAGCCAGAAGGAAGTTGTGCAACTGTCAGTGGTGAAGGCAGCAGTTCTCATAACACAGCAACAGTCTACAGATGTGACCTGAGTAATAACATCTCATCAAGACGTGTCCGAAACCCTTGTTATTGCAGTCCCTGGTGACCAGTCAAGCCCTCCAGGCTGCAGATGGCCAACCTGCATAGTTACTAGGAATTCTATCACAGGGTATTTTTCTTTTTACAGTGCTTAAAAGTTCTTGCAAAAGTTCTTACCCTATGAAGAGGGTAATTATTATTTTCTCTACACAACAAGCCAGAAAAGAGAGATATGGAAACTTTAACTGGCATATGCAAAATACTCCATGTTGTAATTAAAAGGTCAGAGCTCCTACCTTCGGGGTCAAGCTGCTGAATTACCTTATGTTTATATATTATGTAAATTGGATTATTTTAAAAGAAAATTGAAAATCAGTCTTGACTCCTGAATTTTCCTTCTGCTTTTGTCACTGGTCTATCTAACAAAATTCAAAAGGCACATGTAAAGCCAGACACACCTGCTTCACACATTCGACTGCAGCCTTTAATCAGCTGATGACTATAAAGCTGCTTGAGTTCCTATGATGAAAAATATTTAACAGCAAATACCATTGCCATTATATATACTTTTATATCTACACAGAAGTATGAATGTCAAGAATTGGGAAGTTTACACAGGCGTGACAAAGCAGAAGGAAATGGCCAAGGGACTTTACAGAATTTCTTACTCTATCGAGATATGGTAAGTATGGGAGATTATTTCTGATTTTGCCTGGAAACAAAGCACATCTTACTCGCTACACTTATTGCACTACAAGACTTTAAGCAGTGTGATTGAACATGTTGTTCGATGAGCAACATGAGTTTTGGTTACTACATGTAGTGGGAAAGATTCACAATGCTCTAAATTCAGTTACACCTCTGATCACATGATAATGTGTAATTTCTGTTCTCTTTTATTCTATATAAGGTATAGAATATATGGACTACTCTAATATATTACTGTACTTCTGTAAGACCATGACAAGTATGTGTCCTTTTATAATTTGTTTTCTCATCTTTGTTAGAAGAACAATATTAATTTTGAGCCAATGTATTGAGGACATCTGTGAGATAACTCGCTGTCAGATGGTTATAATTCTGAATGCATGATCCAAAGACCAACAGTTTCTTGATAAACAGACAGAAATTCTGTACTAGCCCTTTTTTGATCTCCTGTGTAATTAATCAGGCTGACACAGTCTATCAGCACTTGTACATGTTATCTTCTGGGGCAGTGAAAAATGTACAGTGAATACTTTTCATGGTCTAGAGCTCCAGCACGTTTGTGCATCCTGTGACCTGAGACCATCTACAGAAACTTCAGGCTCCATGAACTTACGTCACTGTCAGCCTGCATAGTATTTGTGAAAGTAAAAGTATCCTTCGGGCTGACCTTAGGAAGAGCTGAGCATCATCGGAGTTAAGGTAAAAGTTGCTATGATGTGTGACTGAGATAAACACTGCATGTGGGCTTTTTTTTTTTTTGCAAATCTGACATGCAGAGTCACATTAGCAGATGCTAAGATGAGTCCCAGGATTTTACAGCATTTGCAAATGATCACTGTAGAAGTAAGCATTGGCTAACAGCAGGCTCAAGTCTGCTTCTGAACTCCTGAACTGGGGCAGTATGAGATTTCAGTATACCCCAGCCAAAGACACACAGAATGACATGTACAGCACTACATACTCGGGGTGATTATTTCACACCAGTCAATCACCAAGACAAGGAAGGGTAAAGAGCCACCGTGAACACCATAACTACGAGGTTTGTGGTGATGACTTACATTCACAGACAGTGATGGTGAGAAGCTCTGTGCTGATGATTATGACTCATGAGGAACTGAATTTTTTTTTGCTGTGTGTTGGCTTAATGATCATGTAAAAGTAAATATTCTGAAGACAGAGAGGTGACAAAAAGACTCTTGATCTTAGGTGAGAGTCTTTCACTGTGATCGGCATCTCAAGGAGAAATTCAAAGTTCTACAAACAAGGAACTCTTCTTAGCAGTGTAAAACATGAAACACCTTTTCCCCAGGTTTTCTGGCCTATAGGTAATCTGCAATGAAAATGTAAGAACCGGGGGTCTTCCAATACTTGTTGGCAACTGCATTTCAGGGCTCAAAAGAGCCTCTAAATGCAGTTGCATTAGGACAAAAGACATGAGCAGCTTTTGGGCAGCACACATACTGGTGGAACAGAAACTCCTGGTGCTGCATGCCCTACCATTGACAAAAAATGTCTCTGCCTCATTTAGCAGATCATCAGCATCATTCATCAGTATGGTATCATAGCAAGTCATCACTCCTCAGCAACATCAACACAGAGTTATGACTAATTAAGCATCTTATCCTGAGGGCTCTACTGCCAAGAAGCATGATCTCTGAGCATGAAGGAGATTGGATAGAGCTCCATTCTCAGAGAGAGCACATGGCACAGCCATCTACCTGGGGAACATGGTTGTGCATAGTTACACACGACTTCAAATCAGAAGCTAGACATGCCACAGGAAAATAAAGTGAAAATTATATTCCTTTATCATACAAAAAGAAACCTGCAAATGAGCAATACAAAAATAAAAGGGTGACAATGATCTCACTGCAGAGAATCTGAAATCTGGGGATTTCAGCACAGGGAAGCTTCAGACTGAGATGCACTGTGGCTGGAGGGTACTCCCACCCCACATTCACAGCACAAGGCAGAGTCAAGTACAGGTGGATGCTGCACACACGCTGTGGTTGGAGCTGAAGCCTCCGTCCCGAGCCTGCACGTAGAGCTGTGCTGTGCATTCTCAGAAGAGAACATGCTCTCCTGATATAAACTCCATGGTAGTTACTGCAGTTCAAACAGAGCAATGAGTTGAACTTTGTCTAAATTAGGGCCTGCAATTCATACACACAGAAATCAGCACCAGAGCTGCCATGGGTATAGTGGTATAAAAGTAGTCCCTAAACCAGTGGTAAAAGCTATTTCAGAAATTCAGATTACATGGCCTCAGCAAAAGCATTTTTGCCTCCCTTTCTGACTATCAGTTGCCTCCACCTGGACTACTATGGGTGGGCTGGGAAGGCTGTATTTGCAAAGCTTTCCTAACAGAGGCAAGGGGATAACGGGGATTTCAAACTTAACTGATCTCAGCTTTCTTCCCGGAACCTGCCATCACAAAGGGACCCATTCTTAACACCGAAGCCATTACTGTTTCATTACTTATTATTCAGCAAGAATATTGTAAATATTTAGCCTTTACAGCGCGGGCTATCATCTGAGCAAAACAGATATGCCTTCTAGATGGCCAGTAAATTAATGACACTAATAAAAAAGCTTATTCAAAAGATAATGGGGGATAAACACTAAAAAAAGCAGAGAGTGTGACTGGTACATGACTGTTTAATGATTTTTACTTTTCTATGCTTTGCTGCCCTCCCGCAGGAGGGGGGCAGAGCCCAGGTCAGCCTCCTGCGCTCTGCTGCCTGCTTCTGGCTTGTCACTAGAGGGCAATGAAGGCTTCAGGCTCCGAGACAGAGGGTCACTCACTGCAAAGCCTCGGCTTCCTGGAACTCTTTTTTTTCTAATGTAGTATGAGTCAACCGGAACGGTCAAACAACTCCGGGCATCGCCTTTAAATCCTTGCATCGCAAAGTGGGTTAAACGAGATATGGGGAAAAGGCACTTTTGCAGCAAGAAGCCTAATGCTGCTACCTACTCCTTCTCTAGGTTCTTTGGACATAGAAATAACCACACCCTCTTCAGTTTGGCTTTTAGCTCTCAGGTGCATGTCCCCAGCCCTCCTAAGCTTCTCTGGCAATGCTTATTCAAAGCAGTGTTGGAAGGGAAGAGGCAAACAGGATCCCCCCCAGTCAAGGCCTTCTCTGGGGAGGAGCAGCTGTGCTTTGCAAGATCTGGGTAAATGCCATGAATCAGATTTCGCTCGCTTTAGAACGCCCGTGTGTGAACACGATGTAGCCACTAACCTTTGACTTGCTGATGAGCACAGCTGAGCGGTGGGGTGGCAGGGAGGCTGTGGGGTCAGGGTGGCATCCTGAGTCAAAACAGTAGCAGCTGCACACACCTCAGGTGGAGACCAGCGCTGTGTCTCAGCTGGCAGCACATGAAACATGAGGCTGCAGGTGAATCTCTTGCTTTCCCTTGGCTCCCCCTGCCATGCTGGTCTGTGGGGAAACCTCTAACACTCTGGTTTCCTTTCCTTCTCCTCCTCTTCCTCATCCTCCTCCTCATCCTTCTCTTCCCTTCCACAAAATGTCATGCAGCACCTTGGGGTTTTGGTTTTACGCTTCTCCTGACCTAGCTGCATACACTTGGAGCCAAAGCGACATGTCTGGCTCGAGCAGGCAAAAGGACACCTTTCTTCCCCCTGCCTGACTGTCTCAAGAATTTAGGAAAATTGGGAAGTAGGCAGTACATGCCTACAACCCCCTGGGATGCCATATTCTGATCTGCTGGAGTTTCCCTGCAATGTTTTAGAGGCTGGGGTCTAAAAGAGAGTGGCAGCCACCACCTTATGCTCAGATATTACGTGAAGAACAAAGTTGGTTTAAAATACTTTAAATTAAGGAAAATAAAGTGGAGACTTCGTCTCTGGACCCTGTCTCCAGGGTGCATCCACTTTCTCCCTGTCCCATAACAAGAGAGAGCCTTTCCACTGGGACCACTGCTGTGTCTGGAGGAAACATGCCCTTCTCACCCTCACGGCAGTGGCACAGGGAAACCTGCAGAAAGAGGGTGGGACCAACTGTGGATGGCACTGGTACAGGCACAAAGCATCAGAGGACACATCCATACATATTTGTGACCAAAAGCAGCAAGGCTTCTCCTGGCCTTGGCAAGATGGGCCAACTGAACTGCTGTCACAGCTCCAGGTGAGCTCTTCCCACAGCTCAGGGATACCCCAGCACAGCAGGGCCCACAGCACCTGCCTTTCTCAGCTGCTGTCTGCTCTGCAGGGAGGACCCTGATGCTGAGCAGTAGTGTGTGCCTGTCCCAGCATCACCCAAGCCACTGCTCCACCAGCATGTATGGGTGAACCAGGGCTGTGAGATGAAGACAAGCAACCATCTCCTCTTCAGGGATGGCTTGGTCATTGTCAAGCTCAAGTAAGACATGCAGCTACCTTTCCTCTCAAGCACTGGGCCTGGCACAATGGCAGGGACAACCAAAAAGCCCCTGGCACCCTAATGATGGATGCACCCATGGCCGTGCTCATGGCAGGTGGGCGCTTGGAGTTACCATGCTTGGCCACCTTCAGATCACTCCCTGCTGCTCCTCTCCGCAGACATGGTAGTGCCACATGCCCACAGCTCTGCCTGGCCCTGGTCCAGCCGCAGGCACTCAGCAGCAGGAAGGGGGCAGCTGAGAATGCCACTGAGGAGGAGGAGGAAGGAAAGCACACCAACTCCATATCTACACATACGTGGTTAGCTATATGTCTACATCTTGACTTCTAGTTCACAATCTTGGCATTTTTTCCCCATTAACCTTCTGCCCAAGTATGGGAAAATAATGGAGAACTTATTATCCAAAATACGGTTATTCTAGAGCACTCTGCAGACATTAGTGGGCAGTTCAGGAAAGAAAATCTAGAAAACATTTTCTGTAAACGTACATCTAATGCTGAATAGCGATGGTTTGGCATCTTCTAATATAAAATCATTCTCTGCTTTTATTTCCCTTCTTCCTTATTCAGGGTTGACTGAAATATAATTTCTTCTGTCTAAACAACATCAGCATAAATACCAAGGCCTTATAATCTTGCAAAAAACTTACAGAACACATTCATTTTATTCTTGTGGGTAGCACAGACCAATTTCAAGTGGGCCAATAATATACAAATTGAAGCCTACCTGTAATTTCATGAGTCATGTTCTGCAGTTATTCAACAGGCAAAATCTCTGCTGGACCATGGAGAGGAAAACTGCTGAACAGAAGAAACAGGTGTTTTTTTTTCTACTAAAGACAATAATTACATCAGTTCTTTCCATTAATTAATATTGCTTAGTTTATGTTGTTTTACAATAGGGCAATGGCTTGAAGAAGAGTCACGGATCTAATTTCCATAGTGGATCTCCATTTAAATTTCTGTGAACACTTCAAACCAACTTTTTAATTTTACATTAACTTTTTTGTTTTTAATTAAAAAGCTTTTAGTTTTATTTAAAAATAAATTTACAAGAATTAATTTAATTGCATCTCACTGTGATACAAAGCAATTTTAATCCAAATTCTTGCACTCCAGCAACCTAATCTTTCTAACAATCAAATCAGACTTGCCAATTCCAGACCTCTTGAGGAAATAAGCACAGAGTGATTATATGAACTAGAAGCTCACAAGTAATGACACCAGAGAAAATTGCATTGATGGTGACATCACACAGAGTCACCCCTGATCACATGGTACTTTTACAAGCCGTTTCAAGTCAGCATAATCTCAACTAGAAATTACATTGATGACTGCTGTGACACAGAATCATGGAATTGTTTCTGTTGGAAAAGAATTTTAAGATCAAGTCCAAATATTAACCCAGCACTGCCAGGTCACCACTAAACCATGTCCCTCAGTGCCACATCTACAAGTCTTTTAAATACCTCCAGGGATGGTGACTCCACCACTTTGCAGCCTGTTCCAGAGCTTTACAACCCTTTCAGTGAAGAAGTTTTTCCTAATATCCAACCTAAAACTCTCCTGGCACAACTTGAAGCCATTTCCACTTGTTCTATCACTTCTTACTTGGGAGAACAGACGGACCCCTATCTCCCTACAACCTCTTTTCAAGTAGTTGTAGAGAGAGATGAGGGCTCCCTTGAGCCTCCTTTTAATCTGGGCTAAACAAACCCAGTTCCCTCAGCTGCTCCTTGTAAGATTTGTGCTCTAGACTGTTCACCAGCTCCATTGCCATTCTTTGGACACACCTGAGCACGTCAATCTTCTATTTTTCTTTTATTTTTTACGAAGCAGATGCGTACTCCAGCTGAGCGTCTCTACTAGTTGGGTAGGAATTCTTATCTCACAAGGCTGAATGGTCTAAGGCTGCCAAAGGCAGCCCCCAGAAAACCACACTGCAGTACACGCAAAACATGGATGATGATGATAAAGAGAGCTTTGTAAGCCAGTAAAAATGATAATATCTTTAGTATTGAAATTCTGATAAATGCGTGGGAAGAGAAAATTGCAAAATTCAAAACACACACAAACATACACATCTAGACACACATGCCTGCTATGTAGCCATGAGCTAATGATCATGGCTAGCAGTGTCAACACCCAGGATATACACAGGAATCCCTGTCTGTGATGGGCCTGCAGCCTAGCAGGCTACCCTGGCTGTCCTACTGAGGGACTGTGTAGCAAGGCAAGACTGAGCACAGCAGACTGACTGCAACGGTGCCACCAGGAACCACCAGTGCTCCCAGCCGTGTGGGCAGAAGCAGCATTATCCAGAAGGTTTATCTACTATTGGGGGTGATGGATCCACAAGCTCTTCAACAGAGCCAAATGCAGCACTTTATAGATCGTTAATACCAGCTGACAAAGGGCACTGGCCAGGTGATGTGATTCTCCTGGTCGGATTAAATTGTGAGAGATTAATGCAGGGAAAGTGTAATGAGCCTGAGCACAGCATTCAGCCACTAATAAGCAAAAATACGACCGATCTGCTCAGTATTTTATGCTCTCGCTCTCCACTTGGTATTTTATCAGTTTATTTTTGAAACAATTTCTACCTTTCGCTTACTTAATGAGGTGATATTTGTAGATGAGGATGTTGCACAGAATCACTCTGAACAATAAAGAAACCATTGCAGATGTAAAGGTGAGCCAGAAAACTGACTCCACTGAATCACAATACCTGACAACCTGGACGGACACCAGAACTTCTCTACAGATTGGGAAAGAAATCTGTCATATAACATATCCATGTTTCCAACACCAAAGAACAGAAAAATTATGTGAAAAGTGAGTAGAAGTGTCAAAATTTCCAGTTTCCCTCTGCTACCTTCCATTTCCATGACAACAAGCAAGGAAACCAAGAAAACTGGTAAATATATGGAAAAGATCTGATTTAGCTCTTCAGTGTCTATTTTTAAAAGACATTTTATTAAAAATCTCAACAGATGCCATTCAGAAATGAAGACAGGCATTGGCTGGCAATGTCAGTAGTGTACTGCTCCACTGAACAGTGGTCAGTATTTTACTGAAACTGATGAATGGCAGCTGAGAACTTTACCAGCATCACTTCTCAGCTTCACCCATAAATCATTTCATTTCTCAGCAGTCAGATGGACATTTTTTTCATTCTTTATAAGATAAATCAATATTAAATCTGAAAATACATCAAAAAGCTTAGTACTATCATAATAACAGAAGGGAAGCATCTGAGAGCTAAACATGAAGGAGTTCAGGACAGAAACAGAAACCTGAGCAATTGTGGGAAAGGACTTCAGCTTGAGTCTGCATGTATAAACTCAGATGAATGATAAATTTACTTTCAGTGGTCTTCCCATGGCAAGTTTAAGTTAGCTGGTTCTGAACCAGAGTTTAGGCTTATTTGAAATTACATGAGAAGAAACCTGTGAGAGGAAAAACTGAATCTCTGGTAAAGAATTTGCCTCCTTCTCTAGAACATAAGTTGGGAGTTTTTTCCTACATTGGCTACAGTAAACAGCATTACTAAAAACACAGTAACTTTTACTGGTAGCAAAGAAGGAAACTGAGAGGCAGTGTGTAAAATGCAACAGACATTATGGGAAAATGACGACACACGAAACTTGTGAAAAAGCACATTCTCCTACCGATGTGAAAGTGTTTATTGGTTTTGCGCTTTTGATTCACCTTTATCTTCTTTCTAGAGAAAAGCACGAGGAAATAGTATGGAAAAATGAGTGATGATGTCAGAGCTTGCTTATGAACCAGAACTGTGTGTCTGAATGATGTAACAAACAGGTATCAGAACAGATTTCATTTTGTCTCAGTATGGTCTTTCTGCACTCCCCCTCCTCCCCCATTTATAACCAGATTAAGTGTTTCTATTTAGCCTCCTTTATGTTTTAATACACCTGTTTTTCTCTGCTTATATTTTTTTTATTGTCCCTTAATTCCTCTTCATCTGAGGCTTCCTATCACTAAAAGGGGAATAACAATACTTACCTTCATAAACTGTTTGAAAAGCAGATTAAGAGTGCTAGGTAACCTTATTACTGCTAAGTAATAGCAATTTGCAGTGTATTTCTACTGAGCCAGATAAGCATTCTGTATATTTTATTAGATGTAAATCAATAATTTGAGCAAATATTAATGTTTAAGGAATATTAAATTATATCTGCAGCAGTTTCCTGGTAATTGGACCAGTTGCAATGGATGCTTTGCTTTATTGAACTTTTTATAAAGGGCTCTATTGAACACATTTATTAATTAGGTTATAGTATTATTATTTTTTTTTTGTATTGAAATAGAAAATTCTTGGGAGAATGTGGCTTCAACAAGACGAGACGGTTTATTAGCCTGGGGTGACAAACTTGGTACACTCACTGTATGCACTTCCTTTTACTTTACTGAAAACCAAACATGTCACAGTCCCCTATTTAGATCACAAAAAGTACAAAAGTGAGACAGAGAAAAGGAACAATTGGTAATGGGGAAATGTTTACAAATCTTACTGTAAAATATGATTTGGAACACTTTGTATTACAGCTTTCATACAGCTGTATTAAGATGTAATGAAGTTGGAAATAACTTATGTTTTGAGAAGGATGTCAGTTCAATAAAAATCTATAGATTACCAGAATTTGCTGGTTTCATTTCTTGAAGCCCACTGAGAAACTTTTCTCCACTATGGAAATATTCCCATAAAAAATAAAATCCTGTTAACTGAAAGTAAATAAACCCCAGAGGTTTGTTTGCTTGTGACTAATCTACTTTGAAGATTTCTCACCAGTCATTTTTCTGCTAACCCTTGCAGCAATCTTCCTATTCTTCTGGGTTTGACTTTTTTGGGGTGGCTTTTAGTTTAGTTTAGTTTAGTTTTGATGGAGAAATACAACCAGAAAGTGATCTTGGAACTGATCATAATGTGATCTTTTTATCTTGGCTTCCAGCCATGTGGAGTTAGAACTGTGATCTATGGTGCCTGAGTAACATGGAGCCCTAACCTGTTAATGAACTGAGTACTACTGGAGTAAAAATTGATAAAAATTATTAGTGGAGTCATTTAAGTTTCAGTTTCTTTTCAGTGCAGTGACTCACAGGATTTCTGAAGTAAATGGGTGCAAGCCATAATCTTTTGGTATGAAAACTGTTTCAAACAAGACTAGTTATTGGCAAATAAATTGCCTTACTTTGACTTGTGATATACATGAAATAAACTTGACAGTCCAAGCTCACTAAGTATCTACAGCTCCAGAATAACTCAAAAAATTAATTAGTACTCTCAACAGAACGAGGGACTCAACTGAACATACAGATTGATGCACTATATCATGTAGATTTCACCAGTGTGCTGTATCAGTTTTGTATTATTATTGCAAAGACTACAGCATACACTCTGTGTGCTTACACATGCACACAAGTGTGAACTAACAAGACACAACCAGCTCCTATCATTGTAATGGATTTTTTAATTTCTATACAATATGTTATTAAACCATGTAAATACCGGATTTACTCTGGGATGTTTATATGAATTTTTTTTTTTTTCTTTTAAAAGCCTTCTCATTAACTTTCAGTGAAAATCTGTATTTACATGGACATGACACACTGAGGCACCGGGATCTTCTGTACATCGCAAGAACCCCAGTGCCTATGAAAGGTGTCTGAGATGGACAGAACAAAGGGAATACAAATTAACAACCTGTCCTCACAAAGATCCCAAATTACAAAAATACAGGACTGGCATCACCCTGGCAACTGGCATAGGAATAAAAAATGGCCCTACGAAAGAAATTGATCCTACAAACATGAGTAAGAAAATAAAAAATGCTGAAAGCGAACTGTAAGCTATCTCATCATTTTTTTAAACCTTGCTTTCTGTTTTCAGTTGGTTATGGGAAAGAAGCACAAGGTGTTCTAGATTTACCACCAAGCGGTATTTTTCTGCAATCATTAGCTGCATCTGAGTAAGCAGAGCTATTTTTAAACCGCCAGCTATCGCACACAGTGAAGCAGTCCCATAACTGCAGAGTCATGTGCAGCACGGGGAATCACTCCTCTTGGTTTGCTGTGTCATGCAAACGGGAAAGACATACAAACAGCATCCTATTGATTTTCAAGAGTCTATGACTAAGTCTCAGTTTCAGACTCTGCTCTTACCCACACCAAAATGTTCTCTGAAATTTTCCTGTAGCTGCATTACCATGGTTCAGTCTGGTGTCTTTCAGTGGTGAGAAAATTTCATAAAGTCACCAGTACAGCTGTGACAGCCTCTTTCTTTCCTGGCTGATACATCAAGGACCAAACTGGGGACCTCCAGACAGTCTTGAGTACTCAACCCTGATATTGCAAACTTACAGCTTCTTCTTGATTGGCACATAGACTTAAATACCCCCTGTGCTTTGTTACACAAATACAACTAAACCCAAAGTTTTTACAGGCTAATAATTTTCAAGCATATGGCAAATTTTCAACTTCACTTCGCCCAAATACAGTGCAACACATGGATTTTAAACACAAAGCAACAGCAGACACGTGGCAAGTAAAATAACCCAAGGTTTTTGTGAGGAAAATAACATAGAGCAAATGCTATAAGGTCATCCGGGTTACTCTGTGCTACTAGCAGCAGCTAGTACTATCCTATGATAAGGAAGCTCCTTACAAAGACTTGCTGATATATTCTGTTAGGAAGTTGGTTTGCTCCTGCACCCTGATCTCCCAGTTACTCAGTCTGCTGCTGTGTTACCATACAGCTGGGTGTCTTTTGGGGATAAAATGACTACATCTTTAAAAGCATGGTTCAGGGGACTGCTAGCTCAATGGTCAGACAATATGCACATGACTCTGTTAATGTTTTTCCTCTTCCAGTAGATTCCTCACTAACAGCCTCCTGTGAAAGAGTGGACTGAAAGTAAGAGTTATGTGCTCAAAACCACGTGCAATGATGACACACAGAATGTGTGAGGCACACATGTGCCCCAGGCTATAAACACAGAAATTTGGAGGATACAAAGCAGTACTTACCATTAATTTGGACACCTTAACAGAACAAACAATAACCCACTCTCAGCACCTCAGGGCCGTAGGACAAGTTCTGAATCCATAGTTTTACTAGGGTCCCGTTCTTAATAAATATAGAGACGTTCTACCATCAAGGAGCTTTAACGGCCTCTGGCACATTCATCCCAGTCCATTAACAGGAGGTGTTGTTCTAACTCAGTCCTGTGAGTGTCAGAAGCACAAGTGAGCTGCTGCACAAGGGAAAATGACCTGGGAACCAAGGCGGACAGCAAGGCAGGCAGGGGCATGTCCTTACCCATGAAAGAGAAGGTCCTGGCAGGACCCATGTCAGAAGCGCAGGGTCAGTCAGGAGCCAGGTGCACACCAGGTGAGTACTTAGAGAGGTAAGCTGGAGACAGGCAGGGTCAGGACCAGCAAGGCCCACGGCTGGTGTACCAGGCCTCCCTACAGTGCTGCTCAGACAGGGACCAAGGCTGTTGGCCTGAGCTTAAAAGCAGCTCCTGCTGCAGAGCTGTTGGTCCACCCATCGCTCCTAAAGCGGGTTACATGTGCAATGCCAACTGAAACTGAAAAAGTTAAAAGGGCCATGCACAAAAATTCGGGATATGAGCCAAAGACTGGCTGTGTATACGTATGGTTTTTAAGCTGGGTCAGGTTTGTACAATGCATCCAATGCCTGGATGCTGCATCACGTGGACAGGGAAGCAGGCCAGTCTGCCAGCCTGATTTCATAGATGAAAAATGTGTGAGGGGGACCTTTCTCCACCCCTTTTGTTATGATCTCCATCACTAAAAACTACCACAGTGTTTCTGGGGGGTCTTCTCTGCTTCAGCAAAGGAGGTAAAATATGGAAAACCAGCCTTTTTGAATGGTTTGCTCCATGTAAGTAGCAGGATGGTTTCTGCATATTAACCAATTACATCATGCTTTGGATCACCTCCAGCAAGAGTACGTATTTGCATCACACACAAGTGGTGCAGGTATTTCCCAGTTTGCTTCCATACCAGTTGCTACATGCATGTGTTTTCCCATCTTATCTTCAGCAAAAATCAAACAACATCATAATACTTTCAAAACAGTGATGCACATGCCAGGAAAATGAAGTACATCTCTCAGGCAGACTTGAAATCAAGAACCATAAACGGCAGATGTTTATTGAAATAACTCAGCATCACCTTCCGAAGTAACAGCAATAAAATGCTTTTGCCACTCCCCACCATATTGAACATGCTACACTTTGAGAAAGGTATCACTTCCCTATTCTACCACTTCACTCAACCACATCTCACAATATATTTAGCTAAACCTATCCAGTCTATGGACAAGCGAAACGGGGCACAGTCACTGCAAGGCTGACACTGTCAGAGGGCTGGGGAGAACTGTGGATGTTAGCCATGTCCACATAGAGAGAAGCCTCTGTACACAAGGATAGGAGCAGAGTGATTTGGAGAGGCTGGCAGGGCCCTTTTCTGCACTAAGGCCACAGCAAGACAGATACAGACCAAATGAACATCAGGCTGACTCCTCTGGCAAGGGTCACAGCATTTGTGCACTAGTGACAAATATGCTCCATAGAAAAGCATCTCTTCTTTCCAATGGGGCACCTGAAGGAGCACAAGACTCTCAAACCACTCCCCACACAGACCAGCCAGAAAAGCCCTTTTGTCATAGTGTTCTCATACAATGCACATGAAGGTCAGTTTCTTTATTCCATTTGCCTCTGCCCAAGCTTATTAGATCCCCTTTCTGCAATCCCACCTATCAGCTGCCGCAGGAATAAACACATAGGCATCACCCTGGGGGTAACAGCACTTTAAATGTCATGTGCGCTGTTGGAATAGCTACAAAAAAGCCATTTCACAACAGGTATCATTGTTCCCTTGTGGCAAAAAAACCCATTCTGTAGTCATGGAGATGGTAAATTTTGAAGGTGCTGGTCTGGCAGAAACTGGTTCCACTTGGCTTATATTGCTCTGCAGGAAAAGTACTTCTGAGAATTTTGCTGAGGTTGGAATCTTTACTAATGAAGATGGGAAAAGGAGAGGCTGGAAAAGGTATTTTGAATATAATCTTCTAGTATAGATTGACATTAATACATGAGTGAACACGGGAAAGAAACAAATTTTGTTTTCTGACTATTCTAAACACTATTTTTTTCTATTAGCAGTAGTCATAAATGAGTCCTGATCCTGTTATTATCAGAGATTACATCTATAAAACAGCCTATGTATTTATACCCTTTTCCAAAGTCTTTTCAGTGTTTTGTAGCTCAAACATTTTGTGTTTCTTCAGCAATTAGTAGGAAATAGAGAGGGACACAGCCAGGACAGCTGGTCCAAACTGACCAAAGAGATATTTTACACTACATAACATCATGCTCAGCAATAAAACGGGGTGGGTGGTGTGTTGAAATTAGCCATTGGTCAGAGGCTGACTGACCACTCGTCTGCTGCTGGGAGGTGGTGAGTGATTGCCTCTGCAGCACTGCTTTGGTTTCTTTCTCTTTTTTTTTTTTCCTCTTTCCTTATAAAACAGCCCACAAGTTCTTCTTGCATTTGCCCTTCTGATTCTCTCCCCAGTCATGCTGTGAGAGGAGTGAGTGAGTGGCTGGGTAGGGGCTTATCTGCCAGTTGGGGTCAACCCAGAAAACTCCTCTAGTCCCTCTGAGAATCAAAAATGCCCAAAGCACAGTCTTCTTCTCAACTGCTAATCAATCATTTGGCTACTCATGAGTAGTTCGCATGAGTGAACTCCTTCACTCCACTTCCTTTAAGTTTACAAGAAACCTATTATTTTGCCTACAGGAAAGAACCATGAACCAAGAGTCAGATTCATTATCTGGCAAATTCATAGCTTTTCTTTCATTCTGAGACACTTCCTGGATAGCTCACAGGAAATAAGAGATGGGGGAGATTATGTTTAATTTTTAAAGGGTCAGCTAATGGCCATCATCATCAGTGCAGAAATCAGGGTTGGGTTTTTTTTTAAAAAAAGCACTATTACAAGAAGTTATTTTATTTGTAAGTCACAGTAGTGATCGTGCAAAGTTTGTAGGAAGAGACAGACAAACTCATCTAAGGAAGTAGAGACGGTCTCAAAAGGTCTTTGTTTTTTTTTTTTCCCATCAGATGATCTATCAAAAACACACCTTCTCCCTCTCCAGGCTATATCTCTCTTGTAACAACATCTTCACGTTTGTTAAAAAGGTGTAATTTCAGTAAATGGAAGATTATGAAAATATTCCAACCAGTATTTCCTAAGTGGGTTACAAAACCAGTGTTTCTGAAACTAATCCTTTTACAAGTGTCTATGTATCTGCACACACTTGAACTGGAATGGCACAGTTATACTAGGTATGATTTACTTGAGACTAGCTCCCAAGGAAGACAGTATTCCAGTGTAGAGATCATTTATTTTGTTTCTGCAAGGCCTAACACAATTAACTTTCCCACAGTTGACTTCTAAGCATTTAAGTCATATGCAGAGAAGTGTATCAATAAAAAAAACTGTAACAGGTCAGTTACCAATGTCATTCTGTTAACCAGTTTAAAGTCAAAAGTTTGAGATTTTGTCTAAAAATTAAGTATTGACAAGTGAAAATTAAATATGGTCTTAATTCCATGGACCAAATACTTAATATTCTACAACCTTTTTGCCTTTAAAACATCTAAACAATAAATCACTGTTAGCATTAGTGCAAAGTTTAAATTGCAAAGCAAACGATAGGTTACAAGACTTACTCAAAGTTAAGCACTAAACTCAAGGGAAGAGACACTATAAGTCAGAGTCTTCTCAAACTGACTCCATTAGAGGGTGAGCTCTCTATTTGTTCAGTTTAACTTACTAGTAGTTCTCTTTGGAAATGAGAAATGAAAACCTTACATCTAATGAAAACCTTACATCTAGGATTCCCTGTTGTCCTTCCTCTACAGCTAAGGGGAAAAAGATAGTATCATAATTTTGCCAAACAGTTATCTGCCCTAAAAAGTACATTAACCCAGCAGCAATCATAACATATTGCATAAATATAATGTAATTAAATGAAGAAAGCATTTCATTTAGAGCCAAATCGGTTTACTGCTGTTGAAACAGGCATATTTCTCTGTACCACAAGTCTAAGCTCCTCAGTTATATCTCAAATTTAGCTGAGAAAAATAGCTGCAGTGGCTTTTTTAAGGAGTTACAGCTTTCAGTAAATATGTTACTTGTTTCTGATTTCATATTTTATAAACCATAGATTATAGGAGGTTAATAATCCCTTATCTGCATGTCCACCTGAGACTCATTTATCGTGCTAATGCTGAACAGGCATTGGTACACAGACTCCTTGGAAATACTATTTTTTCAAGTTCTGTGAATTCTGTTTGAGAGCAGAAAATGTACAAATGCTTGTTTACTTCAAGTGTGATGAACAGCTCTTCTATGATTAAGAAAGTGCTTACTCTTGTGTATAACAAATATATATTCAAATGAGCTGAAGTTTTTGGCAGCTGGTATCTATTTGGCATTATTTCTTCACTTTAGTCTACAAACACCTACATGAATTATTTGAATTTAAAACTCTGCTGAAAACTGCTTTTCCCTGTCCTGATGGGACGATTGATGTAGCTCCAGAGGAATATTACCATGCTGCTTCTTGCCTCTCAACCAGATTCTAATCAGAATTTTGGTAAATGTTGTTGTAGCATGGTGCGTAGGAGGGGAGCAAATGGTGTGGCAAGCACACTTCCACTTTCTTGTTCTGTTTACTTAATTCCTCCTCCCAACTTTTCTTCAGCATTCTAGTTCTGAAAACTATGCCACCATCTAGTACCAAGGACAAACCTGCAATATTTCTTTTTTCCTGATTTTTGTATAGAATTTCTACTCACTTATGATTTCTTTTCAGGTTCCCAATAGTCTCAGGAAATAACCTATCCCAATCATCCTTTTAAAACAACTATTTAATATAAAACCTTTAAATCAAATATTTATCTAATCCAACTCTAGAATTCTGTTTGCTCTCTAGGTCAGAAAAGCTAAAGATGGGAAATGTGTGAACTGACTTCATTCTAGTCATAGTGGTCTGGATCAGAGACACCAAGGAGCTGCATTAGGAAGCTTCATTATACAACACTGATATATAAACCACATCCCCAAACAATGAGGACTTCACCTGCAACTTTCTGTTTCCAGTCTTTCAACTGAAGGCCTGGCATTTAATCATACTTAATAATTTCATTTTTTTCCCCACCAATTTAGCTTTAAGACTGCCTGGCCTTTGAGGAAAAGTGAGTAACAGAAAGCAGAAAACTCGCAGCACTCTATGTTAATCAAAGCAGAAAATTCAAACAGTATCTACAAAATAGCCAAAGAATCCGGAGTATGGATCCTGTGTTAGAGCTGGGGAGTGTTTCCTGCAATCCAAACAGCGGTTTGTCTGTCTTAAGAGCACAAGTCTTATGAGGACCAGCTGAAGGGACTGGGGCTATTTAATCTGAAGAAAAAGAGGCTCAGAGGAGAACTTATCGCTCTCTACAACTACCTGAAAGGAGGTTGGTCTCTTCTCACAAGTAACAAGTGATAGAACAAAAGAAAATGACCCCAAGTTCTGCCAGGGGGAGGTTTAGGTTGGACATTAGGAAAAAATTCTTCATAGAAGGGTTGTAAAGCCCTGGAACAGACTGCTCAGGGCAGTGGTTGAATCACCATCCTCGGATGTGTTTACAAGTTGCGTAGATATGGTGCTTAGGGACATCGTCTAGCAGTGGACTCAACAGAGTGACGTTAATGGTTGGACTTGATGATCTTAAAGGTGGTTTCCAACCTAAACAATTCTATGATTTCAAAGCATTGGTTTAGGAAAAAATGTCCCATGAGAAATACAAGCAGCATATCCTGCACTGCCCACCAGGAATAAATAGACATGGGCAAATTCCTAAGTTTTATAAACTACAAGTTCAAAGAAGTAACTTGCTTTTAAGTGGGAGTGGTAGCTGTAGTTGTCTAAGCCTGAGAGTATGAAAACTGTCTCCAGTTGTTGATAACTTGTGTTCAATAGAAAGCTTTATACACTTCTGCAAATAAATTTACCATTTGAAAATCAGTTGTGTCATGATAGAGTTTCCTGAAGGACCAAGCATATGGCTTGAACTTCTCAGATCAAGAAACATCTTCAGCAACAGAAATACATTCCAGTTTGCAAAGATAGATCCAGTGAACTGGGTCTATATTGTTTGCCATGGGCAAACATAAGAGAAGCTTCAAAAAGTGAAAATATCCAGAAGAAACTAAAGCAAGATTATTTTTTTTTTTGTGAGAGATACATCCAAATGTTTATCTTGTTTATCTACCCACATCTATAACAGTAAGACTGAACCATCTTAGTTCACATAAATGGAAAAGAAACACTTCTCAGGGAAAAGGAAGAGGACTGACCAGTGTTATGGCTCTTTATCCTGGTTATTTCAGCCTTACTGTGGTTTAGGACACAGGTCCTGGGACTCTGCCTTAAGCATCAAAATACTTTTGGTTTTGACATCCTGTGCAAAAAAAAACCAAACTAAACAACCCAAACACGTAGGAAAGAGCTTACATTAGAAATAAATAAAAAATATTCTATCTCTCCTAACTACACTAAATATCTGTAAGTGTACAAACAAAAAACTGAAAGAGGAATGTTGTGATTCACATCAGAGCCTCCATGCAGAGAGATGGCTACATATGTATGTCCTAGCAATAAGTTCACCCAATCCTGAATGCCCTGGAGCTAACCTCTCGATGAGTTTGCCATTCCAACTGTAGAACATGTAGAACATTAAGTTATCAGAACATTCAATATAGTGATGTATGCAAAGGATGTTTACCCATTCCCATGTAAGAAGTGTAAACACGGCTGCAGCCATAATTATTGTTAATCTATGAGTCACAGAAGCATGAACATTCTATTTGCTTACCATGAAAATCAGATTCTCGGATGCACGTAGAGCTCTAAGGTGGGCACCTTTGTAGCAGCAAGTATATCAGATGATTTCCTTGGGGAAAAGAAACTCTTACAGTTTTTTATTCCCTTTTGCACTGCACAATCAACAGGAAAGGGAATATGAATTACTATTGATTTTTTCAGCCTACAACAGCAAGAAGATCACTTATTCATGTCTAATGAGCAAGATGATCAGGGGAATGGAGCATCTCTCGTATGAAGACAGGCTCAGGGAGTTGGGAGAAGAGAAGGCTCCGGGGGGACCTTACAGCGACCTTCCAGTACTTGAAAGGGGGGCCTACATGAACGTGGGGGAAGGTCTATGCGAAAGGGTTTGTAATGATAGGAGAAAGAGCAATGGTTTTAAGTTGGGAAAGGATAGTTTTAGACTGGATATTAGAAAAAAGTTATTTGAGGGTGTTAGACCACTGGAATGGGCTTTAGTCTCGTCCACACACAATTACACTTTTAAATATTTGTTCTTATATTCTTTGCACTAATGTTACAGATGTAACTACTACGTTCAGAGGAATTGTTTGTGCCAACTATACAAATAACTCATGTTTTAAAATTAATTTTTAAATATGTCTGTGCACACTTAATCTAATCTAACCTAACTATACTGTTTACTTTTCCTTATTCTTGGTTTCCTAAGATCTGCTTCATCTCCTTTTTGTTTCTAGGTAGCATGTGATCACTTGTGCTGTCATACACTGTATGACACTTTTCACACATTATAATAGTTGATTGTGATGTGCATATAATTACTTCATCAACTTTGTTAAGATTTCTTTAACAAAATCTCATGGGAGGCTAATTTTTTTTTTCCTCACATGGCTTTAACATCCTGTAACATCCTGGACTGAGGAAGAGTTAAAGTGAACTTCACCTTGTATTTCAAGTTGAGAAAAGAAAATATTTTCCTTCTATAAAGTAGTGCAGAGCATACTTTTTGTTCATCCAGTTATTGCTGACTGGAATTACTGTACTTAATAACCCTTAATTTGATTGTCACCCCAAAAAAGGACAAACATGCCACTCCACAGACCAGCTGCTTTATCAGCAAATCTGATGAACAGCACATGAGAGGCAATCCAGGAAAAGCCAGGTACACTGAGAAACGTGTCTTAAGATGTGACTCATTCTTTGGCGCCAGCTTCTCTTACTGAATTCCCAGGAATTCCTCAGAATTGACAAAGGAAACAGTCATCTCAGGGCATTCCCGAGAACATATGGGATCAATTTCTTACTCAAAACTTACGCAGGTCAAATTTCCCTTAAGTCAGTGGTGTTTTCCTCAGGGGAGCGTTGGCGTTATCCGAAGCACTATTAATACCAAATTTTCAGTAAACAGATGCAATACTTGATTTTAATATGCAGATACAATACTAGAAGTATAACTGTATTAGGTAGTATTCTGTTTGGTATACAACTAACTTCCCCGATGTTTAGTCTAAGGAAATCACTGCCTCATCTGCTGACATGGGTTTTCTGAGTTTCGTTGCAGTTGAACTGGCAGGAAACCAAACGGATTTCTCCATCATAAAAAACATTTTGACAGTCAGAAAAGGCAATCTTGCTCCAAATTTTTCACTTAGCTCTTACTGTAGCACAACGATGCTGAAAATATAAAATGAAGCCTGTATAGCTTTTTCACTTTTCCTACTTGCGTATAGGAAACTATAAAGCACTAGCACTTTAAAGCAGGGACTTTTACTTTCTTCACAGCAAAACTAGTGTCTTAAGGTTGTGGGATATAACTCTGTACAGATAAAAAGCCCAAAATTGTATTCAACTCAACTTCCATGCAGATTTTTCACTGTTCTTAATAGCAGGGTATTAACATTATAAGATGAAATAGCGAATACAGGAAAGTCCTGTGCCTTAGGCAAGTATTCTACCCCTTTTTGTCATACAGGATCTTCTCTGCACATAAAATACAGTTATATTTCTAGAGATAGCGAAGCTAATGGACCATTTTCAATTTATTACAGCTAATCTTTTGTATAACCCTTCCTTGTATAATTGAGGTGACATACTAACAACTTCCCACCTTGAAAAAAAATAATTGAAGGATAATTCATGTTGGCAGGGACCTCGGGAGGTGTCAAGCTCAAACTCGGCTTGAAGCACTTCCAATGTTTGATTACCCTCACAGGTAAATAGCTTTTCTCATACTCCATTGCAACCTCTCGTTTCAACTTAGACACCTTGTCTTCAAAAAAGAGCAAAACCTTGCACCTTGCATTTCATACACACCAGTGGCTTCCAATCCATCACCAGCTGGAACTCAGCATCTCAACTTTGAATTTCAGTATGTGCTCCTTTCATCACGTTCCGATTCCCGTAAATTCCTCCACACAAACTCTTCATTGCTGCTTTTTACCCTGACATCTATGAGTGGCTACGGTGCTAACACAGGAGGCTGCTATCACACTGACCAAAGTCGTCTCTTTATGTCTCCTCTGCCACTTGCATGTGGTGATTTTCACTTGATCTATAATAGGACAGGTGTGATTTTTGGTCCAGAAACACCTATGATTGCGCTGAAGCTCGAGCAATAGGGTCGTGTGCACGTGTTGCATACATTATTATATACATGCATATATATGCACACACAATAAACATTACTACTAATAATCAAATGTAACCTAGGCTTTACTTTTGCACTTAAGGGGTTTTACTTCTAAGCTGTTCCACCCCTATGATAACGTGGTCATAACTAAACCAACTCAAAAGACTTCATACATGCCCAGCTTATCACTCTTCTCAGAGAAACGCTAAACCAGCATAACCTCTCCAATAGCTGTCCCTTGGTTAACAGATTCTATCTCTGTGCCGCTAATAAAGCTACGCACCACCAGGATGGCCGGCGGGCACCTGTTTGTTCAGTGTCAGGCAGCTGGTTTTACTCTCATCAACTCTCGCAAAACCCTGAGGGTATAAACACTGGCTGATGACTGTCAATGGTAACGAACGGAAGACGTTGATCTCCTCAAGGTCTTTCCTAAGCAAGCGTCTCAAGAGCTGCCTGCAAAGGTGTGCAGCCTTCGAGGAGAGATGTGCTTCTGTCTGGGTCCAAAGCCCTCCCACTGCTATCGATGCAGATCCAACACTTTATATATAGGATTCTCTGGGCGTTTCTTCGCTGTTCATGCCGGCAAAGACGGAGCAGAGACCGCGCTGCCGGCGCCTGGCTGGGCCGCTCGCCGCCCCGGGGCGAAGGTCGAAGCAGCGGCGGGACCGCTGCCGGCAGGAGGCCGAAGCAACCCCCGGCGCACGCACCGGCCCGGCCACCTCCGGGGGAGGGGGCGTGGAGCACCGCCGCGGGGGTCGCTGCCGGCGGGGAAAGTCCCCTCCCGAGCCGGGAAACTCGCTGCGGGGCTTTCGCAACGCGAGGGCGGCCGCGTCCTTCAGGCCCTCGGAGGACCCGCGTTCACCGGTGCCCGTTCTCCCCCTCAGCGTCTTCTCGCCCGTCCCACCTGCACCTCTCCTAGCTGGTCATCATTCCCTCTCGTTGGGCCTGGAGCCGCCTCAGCTACCGCTCGTTCTCCCCGGACCCAACTATCCCTGGCAGCGGCCCTT
>JANHFX010022176.1:0-28707 GCA_027560015.1 Chloroceryle amazona
AACGAGAGAATCAGCGGGCTCACCACCCCGCGCTGCCCAGGCCGCCGGACCCACTCCCACTCCTCACCCGCGTCGAGCCCCAGCTGGTAGCAGGCCAGCGGCTCCAGGGACAGCTTGTAGCCCTCGAATTTGGGGGCCAGGAGCAGGCGCTTGGCCTGCAGGGAGCAGTGGGCGGCACCCGCCATGCCGTCGCGCCGGGGAAAACTTCAGGAGAAGGCGGCAACTCGGCGGCTCCTCAGGCGACGCGCGGGAGCCGCCGCGGAGCACCACGGGAAGTGCAGTCCCGCGCCGGAGCACCCCTCGGTGGGCGGCCCGCTGTGAACTACAACTCCCAGCATGCCCCGGGACGCCCCGGCCAGGCGGCGTCGGCGCACTTGGCTCCCCGGAGACACCGAGCGTTTCAGCGGCCGCTGGGAACTTGCTGACTCTTCACATTGCAGGCAGAGGCGGGAGCGGCGAGCGCAGCCGCGCTCGGCGCCTCTCGCTCGCTCGGAGGAGCGGAGGGCGCACACCCCGCCGCCTCCACCCGCTGCCACGCCTCACAGCATGCTGCGGGCCACCGAATGGTGCGGCAGCTTGTTTATCTCGCGAGCTGCCACTCAAGGCTCGGCCACGCCCCCCATGCTGTATGCTACCTTCTGATTGGCCCGTTCTGCCCCACCCCCGCAGTGGCTTGGCCGCGGGTCGTCGCCGGCAGCTCCGGGCGGGTGCGGGCGGCAGTCTGAGGACTCCGCGCCTGACGCCGGCAGGAGCGTGGCCTGGGCCCGGTAGGGCCGCGGGCTTGGGGCAGAGCGACAGCTCGCCTAAGCCGGGGGGGACCTGGCCCCAGGAGCAAACGGCTCGTCGGGGGAAGCGGTGGTCCCGGCTGTGCTGTCCCGGCGGGGCCGCGCCGTAGGCCCGTGCGCGTTTGGGGCCGAACGAGGAGTGGAATAGATGGAGGCGACCTGCGCGGCGGCGGCACCTTTGTGTCGCTGCGGGTCCGTGTTAGAAAGGCGAATGAACGCTCAAAGAGTGGGTAGATGTAAATAAAATTAAGTAAACTCGTTGCTAAATAAACTCGTTTTTCGTGGTAGGAATCCCGGGGGCGGATGGCGGAGTCTGCGCGCGGACAGGAACCCAGGCTCATCCACGGGGCTTTCTGGTTGGGAATCGTAGCAAAGCCACGGCCCTTCAGCCCCAGCACAGCGAGTTTTTGGACAGAACGATGCTAGTTTCAGCTTTTATTTTAAGGATTTTGAGATCACAGAAATACTTAGGTCTTTTAAAATCATGTTCCCGTCTCATTCAGGCATTTCTTTGTTAAAAACAGTGCTTTCTGCAGGCATATTTGCATTATGGAAACACAGCACAGCTAACCAGATACCAAGGTTATACGTCCTCTCATACAAGTAAGTAATCATCCCCACCTTGTTATTCCACCTTAGTTCGTTACAGTCAGCAGCAAGTGAATGAAACAACGAAATGAGAGAAGGGAAGAGTAGAAACGGAGGCTGTCCATATAAAGAACTCATTTTGGTTCATCACCTGCCAACCGGCATTACATACTTAAATGGAAACGTTTTTTCCACAAAGGGAGGAGTAGATGAGCTGATGAGAAGCTGTCATCGCTGACAAAGCAAAGGGAGGGGTCGGCTGCCCTGCAAGGGAAGATACTACATATGATTACTGGTGCATAGCTAAGTCATGAGGTCCTAACCAGGAGTTTGTTTCTCAAGCAATAGCAGAAGGAGTGTAACCATTTTTTAGTGATTATTTCTTCCAGAAGGCAATAGATGATTCAGAAATTCCCATGTTCCAGGTAGCTAACAACCAAAATTCTCAGAAAACTTCATCACATCTTTACCCAAGTAATATTTCCCAGAGAACTCAGAGTACTTTTATCTGCAGTTGCAGATACAGATCGTTCTGAAGAAGACCTGAACATGAGTTGGCAAATTTCCCAAAGGCAGGAGAGAAGACCATTGATCTTTCGGTGTCAACATGAAAGTCATTTGCTAAAGCAGAGCTAACCGTTTCAGTTTTGCAAAGCGTTCCCATCTTGGCTCACCTAATAACCAAAGACAACACCCAGAAGAAAGGGACGCAGACTTTCAAAGACAAGCATGTAGCTGGATTATGCTACCCAGATGTATTCACGCAGTCACTAGGAGTAAGGACTACCTTGCTGGTAATAGTAAACTCTAGAAGGAGTTCCCACTGCCCTCTCTGATTTAAAAAAAATAAAAGCTGGATTTGTCCCCCTGATCTTTCATTTCCACCATGTACAACAAGACCATCTTTTACTACAACTCACTGTGTGTCCATAGTGCTAGTGAGAGAGCACCAACCTCAGCCCCAGCTACAGAAGCCCAGCTATGGCATTTGGAAGCCAAGGCAGCTTGATTTCCCTCTGCTCTGTACTGTACCCAGCTGCCTAGTGTTGCAAGCAGCCATTTTATCCTTTCTTCTGTAAACTGATCAGGCTTTGCCAGTAAATGTTTTGGCCCTTGCTGCTGCTACTGGGAGGCTGTCCGAGAGAAACATCTCTAACAGCTGGAAGCCTTTTTAACATTTCAAACCTACATTTTCCTGTGACCAGTCTACATCCATCTTTTCTTCCTGTTCAAATACTGTCCTGAAGTAGCCTTTCCGCTCTCCTAAGCACATCCTCTGCCTAAAGTATTTATAGACAGCAATCTCATCCCTGCACAGCCTTTATTTTGCTGGACTAACCAAGCCATGCTCTACTCATTCCTCTTGTGAGCCCATCCATTGAAAGCTGGACTTGTACAAAGCTGGTAATGGAAAACATAGAACATGATCTGTTCCTTCTCTCGTGACACAGCCCTTCTTTTAGTTTCTAAACCTTTATGTCAGACACATAAAAGCCATTCAAAGCGTAGAGTCAACTAAGCAGCATCAAGTGTAGGCCAGCTCAGAGGCTGGGAAGAATGAAGCTAACTTCTCATTCAATGCAAAAGTTTTATTGATTCACGATTAAAGGATGGAAATGGGCACATTTTCTTCTTGAGGTTGTTCTTCTGGGTGTTCTTGAAGTATTTCTTCTTGAGGTTGGAGCTCATGGTAAGATTCTACTTCGTAAAGATGGAAAAAACTCTGTATGTGGGCACGTGCTGTCAGGACTACCGGAGAACAGCTGCCTGGCATCTCCGGGTGGTTCCCAGAGGAGGAGCAGCATCAGGCAGTCATTTGCAAAGCAGAGATGAATCTTTGAGCAGCAGCAAATGGGCCAAGAGAAAGAGGCAAACCAGTATTGTGACATTTTCATTGCTCTTCCATGTTAGTAGAACAGTTGTGATACCAGTAGTACATATTTAATAGTGTCCACATTTTTTACAAGTGATTTTGAGTTGTACTATTCACCTCTAGTCAGAAGATAAACGATTGTAACATTTTTAGTATGCAATGCCCTATCATTTGTTAATTGTGCTGGTGCAGGAAGCCTGAGCAGCCCCACCAACAAATATAGAAAAGAATTTGGTCTTTAACACTTCAGCATCGAGAAAGTGACACACACAGACCATTTTTCTTCCTTGCAGATTGCCTTACGCATAAAATACACTGTTTTATTTTCTTTCCAGCTTGTCTTAACTTCATTCCTTGGCTTGGAAAGTTGTAATTTCTGTTGTAGGCAATCTTTTACACTTCTCCACTTCTCTCCTCCTGCGTTAGTGAAACTAAAATATAGATGGTGGGTTTTTTTCTAGGCCACATCTGGAAATAGTTGCACCTTTTCTCAATTTACTCTCTTTGTAAGCTTTTACTTATCCAGTAGGGAATTTTGGATTCTTAGGGATCAAGATGGCACTTTAGCAACAGATCTCGAGTGGGGCGTTAACAAACATATACAAAGAGTGTTTACTTCTGTCAGTCACATTTTAGCTGCTGCTGCTGCACTTAAGTGTGGAGGGATACATCTCAGAAGTCTGAGGAACGAAAAGTAGAGAAAATTCAGAATGAATAGAGGTTTCATGTGAACAGTATTATCATCTCTACAGAAGCAGAGAAAAAGTAATAGTTCTATTCCAAAGAATGCAGAAATATACTTGGAATTTTAAAATGTATTAGTGGGAGAGTGTGAAGAGCCTAATGAAAGTGGGACAGAGGATTTCTACAAAGCATAGATTAGAATGTCTTCAAGTGGCTGTAAGTTCCTACATTATCATTCTTAGTAAAACTCTGAGGTTTTGCATCTTTTATGTCAATTAACTTCTGAGCACCTATGAGAAAAGCATTACCCTTATTTTCTATAGGTTTAGAAAATAAAGTATGTAACCGAGGGGCTCTACCAACACCTTACAGTAAATCTAGAGAGTATGCTTGGAATGCAAGATGGAAGTCCTGAGTTCTGCTCTCATGATATAATTATTTGGCTATCTCTGTTCTGTTATTTTTAATTAATTTTTATAGTACCATAATCCAAAGTGTACAAAAATAGAAGCCTTGTGCTGCTTTTCTTGAGTATAAGCCAAGAACCTGATCTCAAAATAGGCTATACTGCTTTTCACCATATTTTTTTTTTCCCAAGAAAAAGAAAACCCTCACAAACTCACAAACTATTCCCTACCTTTTCTATACAGGCTGACAAGGTTGAGCAGTGACCTGACAAAACCAAGGGAATTCAGCATTTCAGCAACTAAAAAACAGCAGACACAGCAAAGTAAAAGCAAAATGATTCTGCACTGCATGGTGTGCCACAGTTCACCACTGCACAACTACGACTCAACCTTACTGCTGCTCAACTAGTGTCACCACATGTATGTCTTTGTTTGCATATTCACTTACTCCCTGTGAATTGTGAAGCAAGATAGCCAAGCTTATTACATTTGGGTATAGAAGGCTGGCTTCAGTTTGTCAGAAAAAGAAACAAACACAAAAAGCCAGAGGATTCTAGTAACGAATGGAATTGTGTTCACATTTGAGAACCAGCATGGTTTAGAGGGCCATCCAAAGCAGAGATTTAGAGAAAGCCTTGAATTCTAAAAAAGAAATAACAAAACAGAAGTTGCCTGTAATTATGGAGAAAGCACAGACTCTTATTCTGAATACAGCAGCCCAAAATTTCATACTTTGAAGCTCCACAGGCGATGTAACTGCGTTTCCTTGGCTTGGCTGGCATACATTGTTTCAGACTACCTGCACTGTTGGCATCCTCATTCTGACACCACCATATTCCACCTACTCTATCTCCTTCCAGGTTGTTAGAAGTTTTCAGAAGCTAAAATTCTAAACCTCCCTGTAGAATCCACTGATCTTTTTCCATAAACTGGGAAAGACTGTCACATGTAATGAAAAAGGAAAGATGTTTAATTATCCTTGAAGCATTTAAAGGAGAATACAGTAAAACTGCACTGTCTGAGAGTGTTCTGAAGTTAAATCCATTCCACAGAAGAAACAGAACTATGCTAAACAATTAACCTGAGCTGTACCAACTTCTACTGTTATGTTTTCCACTGGACATAAGAAGTTTTATATCACTCTCTTGGCAGAATCCATCCTGAAGACAAGCTATGGATACAGAACAGTATTTCATGACAAGCCTATAGAAAATATATAATTATTATATATACCTTTAGTGTTCCTTCTAGACAAATAAATTGTGATGATTTATTACAAGTGTTTTCAACAGTAAATGTTCACAATAAATGCTTAATAAATCGTCTTTGCATAGGAGACATAGGACAAGAAGTAACAAACTTCCCTTGTACTACAGGAGATTTATATACAGGAAAGCCTCTGAGTGATAACAAGTTGTCTGGAGAGAATGTGTGATCGTTAGACTAAAATTAAACTCATTAGACAGTTTTAGGAAAAGGTTAGATAAACCACTGTCAGAAATGCTAACATGAGGAGGAGAATAGCTAGAAATTAGATTTCTTGTCTTTCTTTCCACCTCCATTTTTCTACGACTCTATTATTCTCTATGACATAAGTAGCCTCATTTCACAGACAAACCAGTTAAAAGTCAAAAAAACGAAAGACAGAAGTAAACCATGAGGTTTTGTGACAGAAGGGTTATCCTGCGAGGAGTTGTACTTAAAGCTGAGCTGTTCACAGTTCATAACTGAACTAAGAAATTGAATGAGTGATGGTGTGACAACATTTAAAGAACATCTCTAATAATTCAGATCTAAAGCTGATTGCAAAGCATTGCAGGAGGCTCCCAGGACACCGTGTGAGTGGTCATTGGAAAGTGCAGTGCAACGCACAGTAGGGTAAAAATAGCCACACATGATGATGAACTCTAAAAGCTAGTAACAGTCAGGAAAATGTCTTGAAGTCCCTACGAGTAGCTCTCTGAACAGAAGTTCAGTGCTCAGAAGTAGTTAACAGGACAAGAAAGGTAAACTTCTTTAGAAAAAGGATAAGAAAACAAAGTATAAAACACACTTCTATAGGACTGCATGTAACTATGGTGCACTACTTGTGCATTGCTTTCAGTTCTAGTTACCCTGTGTCTCAAACATCTCAAAATCCATACAGTGGGATTACAGAAACGTTCAGGCTTTTGGATAACCAAAATTCAGAAATGTGAGCTGGCAAGATGAGGGGCTACCGACACATTAACAGCTATTAAACACAAAATACTGCCTGTGTTTAGTAAGTCTGCAGGAGTCAGGTTACTGAAAGCTGGGAAGGCACGCAGAAGGGGTTATTGCTGCCTGCTTGCCCTTCTTGTACTCTCTTTCATGATGTACTAGATGGGCCTCTGGTCTCACCTACTGCTGCCATTCTTATGATTCCTTGAGGAGAGACTAAATACATTTGGATTTGTTAGCTGGGACAATAAATGATTGGGGAGTGATAAATGATAAAAACCAAACTGATCCAAAAGACACAGTTAATACTGTGCCATTTGTGGCTATTATGTACCACTTCCAGCTCAGGAATTCACTACGACATAGTTTGCTAGAAGCTGGGAAGATGTACTAATTAAAGAAATGAGTGATCCAAGATCTGAATCCCTCCTGCCTGTGAATGATTTTGAGCTCTGTGAAACTCTGGTACAATTAGATTTAGGAAAACCTAAGAAGAAATTGTATGCCGAGAGCCTCGACATGTTGCTGAAGTTTTGGTTTTCTTATTTCCACTCTAATTTTATTATTTCCTAACTCTGTCTGTGCCTCAGTGCCAAAATCCTAAATTATCTAGATTCCAGAACTGTATTTACAGCCAAATAGGAAATGACAGCATCAGCTGCTGACTCACTATGCTGAAGAACTGGAGCAACTCTGGATTTTAAAAGAGAGCCAGATGGTCTAATAAGAGCAGGAACCAGGAGTTCCATTGTCCCGCCTGGTTTTATTTCTTTTGGGACCAGGTTTTCTATCTGTAATGCAAGGCAGAATATTTCCCCGTCTTTAGGAAAACTTTTGGATTAAAGTCTTACTAAAGCTATCAGTTATCTTTACCAGCTCTGTATATTTGGCTAGTCAGACAAATTCCAGCCAGCTTGAAAAGAAAAATGATCAAAATATTTTGATACTTCAGGCTGTGATCTTACCACTACAACTCAAAAAGCCCACTAAGATATCCGGAGACAAATACCTAACATTAATACCATATACAGGAAAGACTGAGTACTGACTGTTGAAGCAAAAATACTTTTTAAACTCTTGCCACCAGACCTCAAAATTTTTACTGTCAAACCCCTGCAGTGCTTCTGGCTGGATAAAGTATCAAGCAGAAGATGACTATGAGTTTGGCCTCACAGAAGATGCAGAAACAAGAATTGATGCCAGGGAAGTATGGGGATGATGCATCCCCAATCAGCTGCTCAGCCCATAGCTGCTCTTCCTACAGAGTATGAATGCTCTTGCTGCTGGTGAGAGTTCTTATCTCCAGCTTCTGTCTTGTTCTCTCTCCAATTTTACACACAGACAATCTGCAATTGAAGTATTGAATGAATGCACCTAAGCTGAGTACTTTCAACTTTCAATTAATGATTCTTTGAAGGATAAAGTGCCCTTGGTTCCCTGTAGGCTTTGGTAGTGCATTGTGCCTGGTTGGGATGGGGTTCATTTTCTTCACAGCAGTCCATATGCTGCTGTGTTTCAGATTTGTGACCAAAACAGTGTTGATAATGCACCAGCATTTTAGCTATTGCTGAGCGGTGTTAGCACAATATCAAGGCCTTCTCTGTTTCTCACTCTGCCCCCGCAGCAAGTAGGCTGACACGAGCCGACCAAAGAGATACTGCATGCCGTGTAACATCACACAGCAAGAAAACTAAGCAGGAGTTTTTGCAAAGTTAACATTGCTTGCAGACTGGCTGGGAATCCGTCTGCCGGTGGGCGGTGGTGAATGCCTTTCCATCACTTGGTTCTTTTTCTTTTTTTTTTTTCTTTTTCTCTTTTTCTTTTTTCTTTTCTTGACTTATGAAACTGTATTTTTCTTGACCTATGTGGTTTTCTTGCTTTTGCCCTTTCAATTCTCTCCTCCATCCCACTTCAGGGGGAGTAAATGAGTAGCTGGGTGGGTAAATGAACTGCTGGCCCAGGTCAGGTCACTACCTATAGGAAAGCTCTGAGGTAAGAGTGGGAAGGAAGTGGGATGCATTTTACTAGGCTAATTGCTTTGTCATGGCTCTCATCTCCTACTCTGTATGGGGAAACTACCAAACCCCTGCAGTTAGGACTCTCTGGAAGAAGTCACTGTTCATTTTCTCTTTCCCTTCTGCTGGTGGCAGCAGATGAAGAAGGCAGTATGGATCTCAACAGGATTAACAATCTAGTAACAGTTCTGAAGCGAGAATTACCCAGTCACCTTGTACCCAGCTCTACTCTCCAGCAGAACATTTACCAACAGATTATAATGTACTTTTACAGAGTTAGCACATAAAAAAACAATCTCCTTAGCATGATGAGACTTTACAAGAACTTGAGCTTTCATGTCTCATCTTCCTCAACCTGAAACTGTTGTGTTTGATTCTGCACAGCCATGGTCTGGGTGCCGAGCTTACTTCTGTCTGCTCCATTTTGATGTGTTGCTGTCACTCCCAGGTACAGATCAAGTTGTGCTGTCAAGAAGTGGCAGAATTGAAGCTCTGACTTCTTTGCATCCGTGTCCCATTCTTTGTCCTTTCCTGGTGTCCACTGCACAGGCTCCCTGCCCTTCATCAACCTTCCCTTCCCACAGAGTCCTCAGCTCCCTCCTCCTGCCGCTGAGCTACCAGCCAGGTGAGAACCAAGGGAATGTGGCTGGTTTTGAGCTAGGCATGTGCTTGCTGCCAACAAACTAAGCATAATAAATAACCTTTTATCTCAGGCAGTAGCCTTTCCATCATGGCAGTAATTTGAAAGAAGTAGTCATTACTGAGCTGTTTTCATGAAACTTGGAGGAATTACACAGCCTGAAGCTTTCTATTTCTGTAACAAATGTAACTGAAATGAACTCAGGGGTTCAAAAGATGGGTAGGCAACACCCAAGCCCTGTTTTCTGAGCCTTACAATCACAGAGAAATAGCCTTTGACAATAAAATAGATACAATTCCCCATAGTTTCTGAATAAGGTTAGAGGATGGATGCTCCGGGCAATATGCAAAATACGGGTCTTGGGAGTTTTCATACCCTGTACCATATTCAAGGGAAATCTCCAAATCACATCAGAAAAACTGCAGTTGATTTGATTTATTAATACAGAAATTAATAGAGATTAGGATCACATTTCAGGAGTCAGAATATGAGTCTTAGTTAAAAGTAATTTCTCCGTGAGTTAGGCATCATTTCCTAAACATATGAAACTGTAGTTTAAAATTTGTCAGAATCCAGAGGAGGTTATTTCTAAATTAAAAAGAAAAAAAATATGAACAGGTCCATACTGTACAACCCTACTGAAAGAAAGATTTTCACTGCCTTTAGGACTTCCTGCGTATGAACATTGTTCTACTGGAACACCCACAGATGAGAATCATCTGCTGTGTATGTATGAGTGTATTTTCTGCTTTTATTAATTGCATTCTTTTTTTCTCATTTCCAACTTCCTAGACTGTATCTGACTTAAATTCAGAAAGAAGAAAAAAAATGGTTTTGGCACCATGTAGGTAACATGATACCTGTTCTAAAGTCTGATAAAATTGCATACTTTCTTTTGTGTGTAACCTCTTTTCCTCGATAACACTTAAATATTGATACCACGTGTCATCCTTATCCCTCCCAGAACACATTAAAGGGGAGGGAGGAAGACAGATGTCAAACTCACCTCGATATGACTTTGATGGAAAGAAGACAAAGACATAAGCTGAACTCAGTGACATTACAAATTAATTAATGTCTGTCCATAATTCACATTTAATTAAATGTAAGTCAGGTTTCTGAAATGGTAGAAAAAGCCATCCAGTGCCAAAAAGATGTTTCAGAAGAGGTCAATGCCTGAAAGCTAGCTGGTGGTTACACCAGTTCTGGATGAACTGAAAATACAGGAGTAAATTTGATAAATCACTGATGAGCAAACAGCATGCAGTGTCCGTAACTCGTGCTGGTCAGGCAGCAGGGCATGTAATACACTTTCTCAGAGAAAGGAGCTAGCAGAGAAGTTCTGCACATCTATGTGGGCAAAAATATTGAAAATAAAAAATAGAGGAAAGCCCCAGAATATGGGCAATTTGATTTACCAGCTCAAACTGCTCATGTATAAAAAGCAGATCTGAGTGCTGTGCTCTGACCACTGTAGAGCTCAGCTTTCAGCAGGCCAAATCCAGTAAAATCCTCTTCAGGAGCCCTTTCCTACATACAGAAGCTCTACGGACTTAAGGGATAGTAACTGAAGTTCAATTTTTGTGTGTGGTTTCTCTTATATTCACTTAAAACTACTTTTATCTGTTTTGTTTATGACTATACATTTAGACCACAGGCACAAAGTACGTTTGCACACAGTTGCTCCGTTCAGTTGTTACTACTCCCCAGCTCTCCACCGCTGACCTTTTGCAAAAGGCCATTTCCACCCCCAGTTCTGCCAGCCTGCTCCACATCAGGTCCCTTGGTGCAAGCAAGGCTGGCGAACAACCTCTAGTGAAGTGTCCAAGGGGCAAGCCAAGGAGCACCTACACAAAAGATGTGGGTGGAGTAACCTGCTGCTAGATAGCAAGAAGCAATAAGAATGTTCTATCTTCGTCTGTTCCAGCGATGCTGGGAAGGAAACAGCAATCTGCTGCCCTGCTAAACCAGTATAAACAGATCTAAACCGTGCTAAAACCTTGACTGCACACAGCCTGGTGTACTACACTTGCTATACTGATTTGGAAATCAGTACTGCTAACCTGGTGACCCCCTTGTGCAAAAGCATTTATAGCATTCTAAAGCTTTGGGTTTTTTTTTCACTGATGTGATATTCCCATAAGTTTATCTCTAATACAGTAAGTTATTTTATCATAATCTACAGCAGGAAGTTGTGCTGCATCCTGAGACAATAAATAAGCACAAAAGAAGATAAGTATCTTATTTTTTTCTACATCTTTATCATCTCACAAGACCATTTTAATTTAATCTTGTCTAATTATACTATAATGCACAGTACTGCAATTTGTAAATAGTTCTAGGAGGCCTTTATTAGCCTAGTGCAGCAAAAGGAACACAGAAAAAACTACTGAGCAGGGCCAAAGGAAGCTGCAGTATAGATAGGGGGGGTGGTCTGTAAGTTTTTATGTTGTTCCTGTGTTATGTGACACACAGCACAGAGTGTGCCACGCTGAGGAATGCTAATAAGCCTCCCAGCTGTAGCCAGGTGTCCTGAATTCCCTTTTGTGACATTTGAAAGAGTACAACTTGAAACCAAGTAAGCCAGCAGAATAAATGGATAATTGTTCAGTCCCAACATTGTATTTATTGCACAATACCTTTCTAAATATGCTCCTTATTTAAAAAAATATCACCCTGAGAAACCTACCCAGAAGTCATTACTACAAGAACATATACATTGAATGCATAAATACATAACATGAAAGTATAGTCTTTTTCTAATTATGATTGCATTAACAGGGATAAGGCTGCTTACGTGCTTTGATTCTTCTACCTGCACATCCACTTGGTGGGTGTGCTTTATAGCAGTATATATATATATAACACCATGCCTTCTGCGTATTTATACACCGCTCTAAGGGTCTGCTCTTCCCTTTCAGTTTCCCTGAACCACAAAGTCCTCAGAACTTACCATCTTGCTGTGCAAAGGGTGTTGTAAAGCTACATACACTCACAACAGACTTGGAGAAACAACACTTGCAGTCAGGTAATGCATATTCAAGCACCATGTGCCTGCGGCCACGTGGTGAGTGGCTGCCGGACACTCGAGTCCCTAACAGAGCAAGAACTGAACCAACATTCTTCCCAAAGGCAGCGTCAGAGTTAGAGACTTCAGAAGTGGCTTAACACTTGGTAAAAGCTCCACCTAGGCCCTCTACACATCTTAGGAATGCAAATATTTTGCAGCACTGTGATCCTGGTAGGAGGTTCCTTCTTTGTAATCTTGTAACCAATCCGAATCCAGTGATTCTATCCTATGGGACAACTTCTGCATGAAAATAGCAAACTCAGATATCTTTCTTAGTCAGAGGATTTGAAGCTTAAGTCTTTCTGAAAGATCCACTATAATGAATATAACAACAACAACAACAACAAGACCCTGCTAATATTAAAGAAAACAGTCCCAGCGTATGCAATCAAGAATCTTACCTTCTTGATTCAAGTAATTTAGGTAGAGCATTTAAAAATTTTTAGATGAGACATTAGAAAGATCAGACATTAAGACATGAACCCGTCTACTTTTTCTAAGTAAGGTTTCAGTTTACTAGAACAAAAAAAAACCATTTTGACAGGTACCAAAAAAAAAGGTGGCTCAAGCTGACACCCTGAGGCTAATGATATATTGTGTAAGGGTATCCCAGAGTAGAGGCAAGTTCTGGGACTGCACACTGACAGCCATAATTACTTAATCCTGCTGGAGTTAATGGGAGTACTGCTACCCTCCTCTGCTTTTCCTTTACAATTACCTTGTATAACAGACTGATGGAAGATGTACATGTCTTCCCAGTTCCAGGAATCAGAAACCCACAAGAAGGACTCTGAAGACAAAGTACTCCTTAAGCAAAACACTAGCACTTCTTGTTAGAAGTCAGGACACAAAGAAAACTCAACGTACCCCCTGTCTCGGAAATAGTTTGACAAAATATGACCACACAGCATTCAGCAGCTCAAAACATTTGGTACTCTGGATGGGTACAGTGCACTAGATCTCTTTGTTGCTACACTCTCTTGTGCAGCAGAGGCCACCTTGCACCATCATCCTTGTTGATAGAAAATAAGGGAGTGGTATATCCCTTTTTTTCAAAACAGATGATCTCAACTCCTGGCACAGAGCATTTGACACATGTTTCTAACTGCCCTGAGTTCAAGCAGATCAATGTGTGACTGTGCTGTACCAGGGACCGCAGACCCTGAGCCTTCAGTCCTAGTGAGATGCCTATCTGCTCCTAATACTGCATTGATGCAGAAAACGCAGGAATGCTCAGTGACTGGTCTAAGGTGTGTTCCTGACGGACATAAACACCTTGTAGGCATAAAGCCTCACATACTGTGTTAAATCAGCACCAGGAGAAACATGCCTCAAAAGAGCTCAACAGACCCAGTGCTCAGACCATCAGATTTGTGAACCAGCTTTGCCATTTCTTGAAAGCAGTCCTGTTGGAGTTAGGGCTGACAGGAAGATCGTCTGCTGCTGTTTAACTGACAGGCTGAAGATGTTGTATGGGAGCCAGTTGTGACTTCCTGAAATTTAGCATGAGGTCCAGAGAAGGAATTTGTTGTCTCTACTGATTTCTGAACCAATGTAGCACCTAAGCTGTGGACAAACATATTTTTAGCATGGTTTCAACCTTGCTTGGATAGTCCCCCTATTATCAGTTGCAATTATGTGGCAAACTTAACAACCTTAGTCTCCTAAGAAGAATGCTACTTTTGTATTATGCACATTATGTACATTATCTTGCACACTGATAATAATCATACATCCTTCTTTTTTTTGTACTGGTGTTTTTCCATTATATGAACTTGTGTCATTTAAAAAAAAAAATCAACAGCTGTATTATCTTCAGATTGCCTCATGTATTGTGGCACTGTAAGAAACTAGGTGTTGGAAATAAAATGTTAAGCCACTCAAAGCCACTGAAGTTAATCATATTTAACACCTGACTAAACTGGGCTCACCCAGAGCTTTTGGTAGGATTGGGAATAAAGAATCCCACTCAAGTAATTCTGTTGTATTACGTGAGAACCCATTATTAGCTGCAGTTTCTATTAAAGCTGGATGTAACTCTAGAAGCCAAAGGCCCTATTCAACTTTAGGAATGTTTTGTACGTCTGATTGCTCTGGTACAGCAGGTCTTGGAAGGGCATACTATTTATTTTTCTCTGACCTACAGATAGACTGACTATTAATCATAAATCTATTTGCTTTTAATCAATATATCATCATGAGAAGCATATGAGAGGAAATTGCAGAGAATATGCTCTGCTCTTCAACCTCCACAGGATGCCATAAAATTGAGTTGCTTTTTACTTATTCTCTTGAATCTGTAATAAAAAGTATGTACTCTACCACAATTAGATTGTTACTTATGTCATATTTATCCATATTTCCACTTCCAAAGTGATATGAAAACTCAGCTTTTATGCTGCCCAAATAACATAATTCCTGCAAAGAACTCACACTTAAAATGGAACAATAGACCTACTTGTGTCTCAAGAGCAAGCAGAGAGCAGAACACTGAGGCAGGGCAGGTGTCAGTGTGGAGAGACAGAGGTTCTTTGAAACAGGGTGAGATTAGAGAGAGATTCCCCAAAAGTCAAGATGAGTACAGGAAGGAAAGGGGACAGAAGCTCAAGGATGTCCTATTGCATTTTACTCTAAAAGGTATGCTTATTCCTTTCTGGTAATGCTTGAACTTGACTTTTTATTCTCTTAAAAGGAACAGCCTTTTCTTCTGTGGCTTAGCATAACAGAGGAACAGGCTTTTAATGGTAGTTTACTTTTCTGTGGCTTTCAGACTAGGTAAAAATTCTGATTTTCTCAGAATATGTATTTTACCCATAGAAAAAAAAATGATTTTTTTATCCTCCTGGATCCTTTTTTATCCCTCCACATAATTTTCTTAGGTTCCCCTGTTTTTTCTTATCTTCACTCCATGAAGATGTGTCCTTGGATCTTCCCAGTAGTGTGGTTGAGAACCTGCAACTGTGTGTACCTGGGCCTTTGTCATTGCTGGGGACATTATGGTGATTATCACCACTAGTTTTCTGTACTAAGTTTAACACTGACTACACTGTTCCAGTGCTCATACTATAATAAAGATCCCCTCTATCAGTTCCCCCTTCCATAGGACTCGTGCAGTCTTTGGCAATTTAGCATCCCTGCAGAAATGCCAGTTACCTGGAAGCAGACAGCCCTTCTATCTCATATCTGAAGGACCTTCCTGCAGGGAAAGAAGACTCTGGAATTTCCAGATTCTTTCTCCTCCCTGTTACCAAGCAAATCTAACACTGTCCTTTGACAGAGGGTCCTAGAAAAACACAGCCTCCATAATTGCTGAAGGACTGATGTGGATTAAGGAGAAAAAAGGGTTAAACGAGGGATAATACACTTCCAGAACCTCTATTCCCCAGAGAATGCTGACCAGGAGCATACCCAGTAGAGGGACAACATCCTGGGGAGATCACAGGAAAAATCCTGGTGCTGAAAACAATATACTTCAAGAACAGAAAGGCAGATAGGTGCATCTGTTATCAATCAGCTCCTTAGACACCAAAGTTTAGGAGTCATGGAGCAAAAGAAACAAGCCTTCCCTCGGGCTCACATTGCTCCTTGGAATTTCTCAAATGTCCACGGATGCAGAGCTGTAATTCCTGGTCTACTCTGCGAATAGCAGCTATTTCCAACCTCTTTACCAGCTTGACGACCCAGCCAGGGAAACCGGCAAAAAATTTGACTCCCCGTACGGAAACCATACTGGCTTGCTGAGGAAAGACTCACCTTAGGAGCACACTGACAGGTTTAGCCCATTCCTCTGACAAAATAACAGAGGGCTGATCAATCCCTGGTGATGTACACGTGCTCAGTCACTGGGTTTTGTTTGTTTGCTTGTGATAAACATATTTAAATTACAAAATTATCTCCCTGCTAAGCTGTCTACAGTACCACTTCATCTGCTCTCCCCGAGAATGTAAAACTGCAGAGTACCCTCCCACTCTACTACTGTTAAAAGCAATCAAACCCCAGCAGTTTCCTTAGAATAAGAACGGGTTTGCATTGTAATGACAATGCTGACTGAGTAACAAAAGTTTCTGTAAAAACACTCGCGTTTAAAGCTTGAGCACCTGTCCTTATACAACAGCCTGGTCTTTAGGGGCCACAATGCTAGCTTACAGCTCCCTCCTCATTCGTAGCTGCCCCAGGTATCCATGAACCTCATCTCTAACTCCAGGCAGCCCAATCTCCCTTGTCCTTTCTTTGTCCTTCGTGACTTACTTCAGGCAACATTGCTCCTGTCACTTTGCTGCACTGGCACCACATTCCCCTGGCTCTGAGCAGGGCCTTAAGTGGTAAACTCCTGGGACAGGGGAATGAGGGGATGGAAAGATCAGGGAGAATGTCCTGCCCATATAGAGACTACACCCACGTTAGTATTTTGGTTTGGAAGTTTTTTTTGTGCAGATCCATTCCTAGAGGTTTGCGTTGTTATCATGTGTGCAGCAGCAAGAGGAGGACCCTCCAGAAGTCCCCTGCATCAGTGCTGTATGTCCTCTTTCCTTCCAAGATATATTCTTGTGCTCCTGTATATTTCCAAGCCTTCCCTCAGCCTTTGGACTCTGACCTCAAACTGAGGAGAATTCAGTAATGAACATAGCTAATTTGAAACTGATTATTGTATCCAAGGTCAATAACAGGAAAACTAACTATGAGCAAGCAGCCCTCCTAAGAACACAACTCTATGGGGATCTAATGTTCCCCTTAACCAAACAGTGCCATGGTAACTAACCGGATGTTTGCCTATTCCACCTGCCAATCTACTGCCACTCTTTCCCTATCGCTTAAAGCAGGCCTCACAAAACATGAAATAAAAGTATGCAACAGTTACAACAGCGTGCTTATTTCACTCAGACTAGGCTTCATAGGATGTGTTACTTGTGAGTTTTAAGTAAGTCACCTTGCATTTGCTGAAACAAATGTTCAATCCATTCTTTTTGGTTTCTGCATTTAGGAAGCAAAGGCAAAGTTTCACTATCCACATTTCAGTAAAAAACAGTCAAAGAAAAATGTTTCCTGTAAGTACTCTGTATCTTTCTTGATCAGCCAAGGTTTACATCATGGACAAATATACCCATTTATATTCAAGAGGATGCAGACTCAGGATGTGTCCGACCTATTTCCCTACCACAACCTCGTCATCCCCTGCTTCAGATTCCTCTGTTCCCCAGGCACCACCCTGATTCATAATCTCAATAAAGTAGGAGATGCTTGATGATCCTCCAGACCTGCATGACAATTGTTTTCAGTGTGGATTTTCCAGCCCAATTGATTGCCCACTCTCTGGTAAGCAGGCTAGTGTTGCTAACTTCTAGACCATGAATGCTATTTGCTTATCTGCCATCAAAGAGACTCTCACTGTGGTGCCTCTTTGATGAAGGCCAGGGCCAATACCTCTTCAGCATACAATTTCATTTATGTGGCTTTCATTACTCTGGATTTCTTCATCCACTGCTAGTCACCCAAAACCCAAACCATACAATTTCACCTTCTGGTGTGGTTTGTTTTAGGTCTGAGACATTATTCTATAGTGTGAAGTTATTTTTTCCTCCTCCCCCCAAAATTTCATCATTCTTGTCCCATCACCAATCAGCATTTTAGAAGCACTTGATTAAGTTCCATATCTATGAAAGATATGTAAACTAGAAAGGTAAGGTACATTATTCTTCTCAGATCCCCTGCTGATGGAGGAGAAAAAAATGTGAAGTATGGATTTAAAAGAAAAAGAAAAACCATATTTTAGAATATGCAATGGAAAATATTGGGAAACCTATTTTAATATCTTGACCCTGGAAAAATTCTGCCCAGGAGTGCAGTACAAGTTAGCACAGGGAGACCTCCTCACATTTTGGTGTGTCTCCACCCAGTACAACCACACTTGGTGAAACCGGGTTGTGTCAGGCTGAGCAGCTCTGTATGAATGTACTCTGATGTTGCAGCATCAGCCACTGTAGGCTGCCAGCATACTTTCTCATCTAGTCATACCTTTAAACCTTGGGATGGTTACTCCGCTGTGACTCGATGTCTAGAGAGCTAGCTCAGATGCAGACACCGGTACTGCAGACATCTAAAGCCGGATAATACAAATTCCAGTGCTGAGGTTGTAAAGATGGAAGAAAAATGCTCTCAGATCAGTGTTCAGCAGGTGTCTTTGTTACCATTCTTGAAAACTTTTCTAAGAAACTTACTAATATTTTCTTTCCGGTAAAGATGCATCAATCTTTCAACCCCTGAAGCAGAAAGGCATGCCGTTTTGTGCAGCATTCATGCAAAATTCTTAGTAGTTTAAATAAATTATTTGAATAAAATAAATTATTCCATAGATCATGATTTATTATAACATAGTTTGTAGTGTTCCCGAAAGTATGTAGTAAAACTGCTACTGTTGCTGCACAGGCAGCTCAGTTCTCTTCCCACTCTTCCCAGGCTGCTCGTAGTTTCACCGCCACGCTTACGCCTACTCTTCCAGTAGAACGAGTAGACCCTTTGGTGTACCTAGAAAATTTAATGAATCCTTGTCTAAAATAGATTGGGTGATTCATCCTCCAAACCTACCTGTTCTTCTACACTGACCACCAAGGGAAGCCCTGGGTGACACATCTTAGTTATCAATGTCATCATTGCATATGTAACTTAGATTAATTTCTCTGGTGCTGTCTGTAATTGCTTCAGATGTGTCATAGCAAAAATTAAAACATACAATGCCTTCCAAAGAGTTCCAATACATGGTTTTGGAAAGCCAAGAAAAGACTTGAAAGTTCTTTCACCAAAGGAAAAAATTAATTAGCCTTTTCAGGAATCTTTTTGCCATGGAGTGATTAATGGCTTAAAACTGTCCACAGAGTAGATGCACACAGACACAGTTGAGATGAACAGACTGACAGGGAAAGAGGCAGAGTTCTGGAGCATATAATCTGAGGGAGAGGAAATAGGCAGAACCTGGACAGAATTTACAGAGGTTCTCTATAAAGAATATTTTATAGTTCTCTGTTAAATTCAACATGGGAAGTTCCTCAAACTGAAATATATCCTATTCTAGGCTAGAAAAATAAACTGAGACAACAGCAATATTTTATCACTCTAGTAGTCGTGTCAGATGACATAGAGTTACTATGCTGAACTAGATTATTTTCCTGACATAAACAGACTTGGACACAAAGAAAGATAAATACTTAAATTACCTGTCTAAATCTTGCCATTTCCTTTATAAAAGTAGACATTTAGGATATTGGATCAACTCTCTGCTAGAAATCACAGAAGAAAAATCTGTAGTAATGTTTGTACACCATGCTTTACAGTTTGAAGAATTCATGTGAAGTTATTAACCTCTTGTTTCCCAATTATGTTGGGTGACTATGAGTCAAGGAAATTGGCACTACCTTCTACCATTGTTTATGTATGTCACTCTTACTACAAGGAGCAAGTTTCCTTGTTGGGGGCAAGTTTGGATATAAAGTATCAGGATCAGAAGAGTTCTTCAGTTAAAAGCCCTCGAATGCCTTGCTGAAATGTCAATTAAAGAGACCAGAATGATGGTGGGTAGAAGAAAAGGGTTGTTGGTTTTGTTGTTTCATATTTACTGTACAATCAAGTTGTGTTATATGTTGCAAATACTATGTTAGAAAAAATCAAATTATTAACATTAAATTGATCATATCGCTTAAGAACTTTTTTTTATAACCAGGCAGCATATATTATATAATTGCCCATAGAATGGAATCCCTAATAAGATATATACTCTGTTGACCAAAGGACAAAAAAGGCTCCTGCACTTGCTGGTGGTAATAAGTGTGTAAAAGTTCAGTGTTTGTCCTCTACCAGAGCTGGCCTGCCCAATACACAAATTCCAAGCTGCAAAGAGAGTTGTGCGATTTAGACCTTAGCTAGTATTTTGAAAACATAGAGGGTGGGGTAATATTAACCTACTAAAGAAATATTTATGAAAAGGAAGGACACGGAGTACACTCTGCTTTAATCAAGGACTGCTGATGCATAGCAAAAGAAAAAATAAAAAAAACCCCAACAGTTCAGTCATAAAAACCTGGTATTTTTTTCCAGCACCTTGTTGGATGTTATGCTCCACTTATTCTCTGTAAAAGCTTTGCCTTCCAGTCCCCAAAACAGGTAGACTGATTTTTTCTATCACCTGCAAATATGCCCCCTGTCACGATTTATCTTAGAGCACCTTTCAGAAATGAGTCACAACCTTTGTTTAAAGTTTTTCTTTTTGAAATGCTGACACCAACCTAGCAGGAACATTGTCACCAGGGAATGCCACTGCAGAGAGACTTAAATGATGCTGGCACGTAGAGTTGAATAAGTTATTTCAATTGTAAACCAGCTAATTATACATTAAATCTGGTATCCTCTTGGTTGTAAGAAAGATTTTTCCTGCTATGGATGAAACACAGCAGTGTGCATAAAGCCATATAAAAAGCCATTTTGGTTTTATCTTATCAATATCACTTGGTGGTGACTCATGATAAGATTTGTATTTCTATTCATGGGATAACCTTGTGTTTCCTTCTGGCTTCAGTTTCACAGTTTTAAATTTTTGAAGGTACACATGGACAAATACCCCAGAGGTCAAATCTCAGTTTATTAATGTCTGAAATCTCATTATTTTTGAACAAATCTCATTAGTTTCAGACCACACTGGTGATTTTTTATGCTTAGGGTTATTAAAAATTATAATAATATAACAAATGCAAATCTCTTCTTTGCATAAGTGAGGATTTAGAAACAATGTAAGCAATAACAAGCTATATAAATATTCTTCCATTGCTTTTGTGATAAATATGATGAATTTTTCCACGTGGAAGGTCGATTTTAAATCAATCACAATCAAATGTCTCTGCAGAAGCAACCAGTATAAAGAGGAGACAGCCTGGCTTTCTTCAGTCAAGTCAATAAGGCATGAACATGCTTCACCTCCAAGACAGACTAATTGAAACCAGAAGGGGTATAATTCTGAACTGAACTTTGGGATATACCTATGCATTCTTGGGAGAAACACGTCTTTCAGTGCTTCACCCTCGTCTCCCTGATCATCCTTTTAGCTTTGACCATAGGCTTTGTATCTGGAGTCATAAAAAAAGGGGTGCATCTTTGTTTACTCTGTGTAAATAGAACTCCTCCATGTGGTTGACATCCCATCCTTCCCACATAGGTTCCTCCAAAGTTTTCTGTACAGTCTGATTTGGGTATTTGAAAAGATGGACCTTTGCCTTTTCCTTAAAGCCTAAAAGATCTTTGAAAAAAAAAAAAAAAAAGATTTTTTTTCTGAAGAAAATAATGTTTTCCCTTTGCCTACTGCACCTTTCTACATTTAGTTGCTTAGCAGAAGATAATGGAGAGGCCTCAGATATGAACTCCTAACAATCTGTGTTGAGAAAATGACACAGGAACTTTCAAAAACATCTCTTATGTGTTCATTCAGTAGTTAACTACAGTACATGCCAAGACAATTACATAATTTAACTAAAATGTCTAATTTTTGGTGGTGATGTTTCTCTTGTTCTCTTACTTTGAGCAGATAGAGGGGAGAGTAATTCCCAATGTAAAACTAAGCAAAATAAAATCTTTTTTTGACAAAAAAAACCAACCAACAACAAATAAACCCAAAAATCTCAACAACAACAAGCAAAGCAAGAACCAACAACCAAAAAGAAAAAACAAAAACAAATCCCAAAACAAACAAAAAAACAACCAACCAAACACGCACACAAAAAAACCCACCAAAAAAACAAACCACAAAGAAAAAAACACACAAAACCACCCAACCAACCAAAACACAAATAAGAACAAAGAGCACAGTTCATTTTCCTTCTTGGCACCCCTCTCTGAAGGTCAATTCTGATTATCATCGATCCTGGTGACAGAAGACAATACATAATACTGTAAATTACCTTTTCTTCCTCTCACAGGAGCTAAGAGGAATCTGCCTTTCTCATTCCATCATGCATGCTAACACTGCTGCACATGAAGAGCTTCATAGCTTGATGTAATTCTATCGATTTCAAATTTAGTTTAGAAGTTAAACATGTAAATGTTTGCGGGAGCAAGGCCTTCGCTTGCATATTCGCTTCCTTTAGCCTGGATTAAAAGGACCGACACGAGCAGGGGCATTTGGAGATTGTGGAGGGGAGAAGGTATGAATTTTGCTTATATATGTGTAAGATTTCGAGTGACTGACAGCTTTGTTTTCAAGTGTCATGGGAAGACTGGGGGCAGAAGGAAAGCTGTTGGCTTGTCCCATTTAATAAGGCAATCTCAGATGTTTTGGGGATCAGAAATGGTAATTTTCTTTTTAGTTAATTAATGACTGCAAATCAACATTGCTCCAAAGATACAACTGATGTCTTGGGGCAGAATAGGGGAAGTTTAAGTAAGTCTTTTCATTTTCAGGAACACAACTGCAAATCATCTCAAGCAGCAGATTCCATGTCCTTTTAAATTACCAAATATAGGGATTGACACAAGGTTTTAGAACCCTGGAAAAAAACCCACATCCATAAGAAAAAAGCAGAATTACACAGTTCATTTTCTTCAGTCCCTCTTTGAAGATCATCTGTAACTAGTTTAGAGTATGGTTGAATAATACCATATATTTAGTAAATTAGATACAAATAGAAAGTGAAAGTAACTACAACTGAGCTAGAAGCATTTCTAAGTAATGTTCCTAGATAAAACATGTTGTAATCCTTACATTGTGAATGATATTTGTTATTGCATTCGGTGCGTGTGTTAATCACACGCATGTGAAAAAGTGTACAGGAATAACAGCCATTGCTTAACAAAGAGGAGTTGATCCTAATGACAGAAGAGGGCTACAACAGAGATGAAACGGTTTGGTCAGGTCAAAATTGATTTGGGGAAAGATGTTAAGAGTTTCTATTCCACAAGTAAACAATATTCTCAATTTCAAAAGTACAAGCTTTGATAAGCAAGGGAATTTACTTGTGAAGTCAGGGTTTGAGGAATTCAAATATCAGGGATAATAAAATTAATGTAAGTGAAAAGGATAAAAGGATGTGGACTTTGTGTATCAAGAAAGCAGGAAAAGTTCTACCGAGGAGAACCAGTTGAGTAAATAACCACAAGGAAAACCCCAAACATTTCCAAAATGGCAAAGATGATTAAGCACAAAGGAAATGTTGTCTGAGGGATCAAGAAAAGGAAGGACAGAGTGAAAATTTCCAAAAGTCAAGCCGAGTTAGACTTCCAAAAAGATATGAAAAGCAAACAACAAAAAAGATTCTTCATCCTCATAAGCAAAAGACAATAAAGAAAAGACTCTAGTGCTATGGAATATGAAATAGAGATAGATGGAAAACAACCTTGGCAAAAGATAAATCACACTTCATTATTGATCTGAAATTAATACTTTGCCTTGGTTTTTAACAAGTAAAACGACTGATCACGGGAGTAAAGACACTTTAGATAACAGAAGGAGTGTGTGGAAAACCATCACTCAGAGCAAAGGTATAGCAGAGCTCAAGAAAACAAATGCAGCCTGTTGAAAAGACGGTGTGTTCTCCACCCCATCCCCATATACACGTGAGCACAGTGGTCTGGTCTACTGCCAGGTGAATGGAGAGGAGCAGACTTCATATCTCCAACTGAAAGGTGGCTAATTCCAGCCCACCACGACTTGCAGATCTGCAAGACACACATAAGCTAGCAGCAGTTACAGTCTAGGCCAAAACTGAAATTCCTAGCCTTTTTATTTCACTCACCTTTTCCAAATGCAGTTGAGTGATTAATTTGACAAATATTTGCTGGTGGATACCTAAGCTGAACTTTGAGAAGCTTCAGCAATTTCATGTTTTAATCAGACATAATATACACTCCCCAAGTATTAAATGTATGCTACTTCTACTGTTACGATTTAATGTATTTTAGAAGATTTACTGAATTGACAAAACTTGGTTTGTTTCATTTTGTCAGCACTTGTCTCTTGAAATACCCTTAGAGCTATCAGTCAAATCTGAACTGCAGCAGAAACCATAATGGCATTCTGAAAAGAATTTCACAGAAGGACATGTCTTTGTATTTACTTTCCTCATTTAATTTAGAAGGATATTTGTTGGTTGTAGACAATAAATTAATTTAGTCGGTAGGAAATAAACCATATGAGGTGCTTGCAATCACTGTTTTGAGCTGGAAATAGCTTGCATTGCTGAAAGATCACTGCTGCTTGTTACTGGACTTTCTGTCACATAGAAATGTTGCTCCAGGTCTTTTGCCTATCTGAACGGATAAGTTGGCTGCAGTCTCCATAAGCAGAAATCTGAGAAGCAAGGCAAGTAAATCAGAATGGGATTGGAGGAGCAGGGTTAGCTTATTAGAGATGAGGGCAATATTAGAGATGAGGGCAATATTAGAGATGAGTGCTTTTGTTTTCAAAAGAAGGGGAAAACTGCCTTGAAAGTCATGCAGCCTCTAAGCCTGCACTGGCTCTGTAGCAACTCGCTTTTCTGTTCTTTGGGTAGCAACTCTCAAAATGACTGAGGGAGGCAGCAGAAGTGTTCCTCCTCACAGAGCAATGCTACAGTTTTTGCTTCTCACAGTCACATACTAACTAGGGTTGTGTAAAATTAGCATAACATAGCCTTTACATAAATATTTACAAGGAATGTTCTCTTTCACAAAGAGTGAGCACAGTTCTTTGCTGCCTGTTGGGTGGAGGGATGGTAAAGGCGCCTTTATTCCATATTTGAATCATTTTTCTTGGCAATGCCTCTCATGTAAGTTGGCAGCTCTAAATTACTTTGCTGCCACGGCCCCCTACGGATCATTGCAGCAGTTCAAAATAGTTGTTCAGAGTAAGGAAACCTCGACACAAGGAATATTCCCTAGGGAGAAATTTTAAGAACTCTACAGCCCCTTTGTGCTGTAAAGAGACCGGATAAGAATACAGAATTCATCACTGTCGTTTTGGTACAATAAAAGACTAATACTTTCTCATCTTTCTTTCTGGACTTGATTATTTGTTGACCCCAAGCTTGCACTATTCAAGAATATGGGTAAGAGCAAAGATTGCTCTATGCTAACTCTGTGAGCTCTGTGTCCTGCACTGAAAATGGACAGCAGCTTTGGTACCACAGAGGCTTGCATCCTGTTTCTTACTGCCCCAAAGCTGTGTTTTGTAGTGCAGGAACTCTGAACTGCTCTCACTGTTGGGCTTGGTTACACACCTAACAAGATGGAAAATAAATAAATAAATGCAGAACAGAGTTGGTACAGTTACAAAAGTTTTTTACTACATAAAACTTCCTCCTGCACACAGGGTGATGTACCTGGCCAGTTATGGCCTGTTGTGCCAGCGGATGACTGCAAGGAAACCAGATCGTAAACAATTTTTTTATGCTCTGTGCTCACAATGATAGGATGGTGTAAGAGCCTTCTTCTCATCCTGAGTCTTCCTTCCTCCAGATTCAAGTGTCTGATTAATGGTATTAAACCAGTTTAAGAAATGCTCCAGTTAAATTAGTGCAACTCATTTGAATGGACATTTTCAAACCTGCTAGTCCTTCAGCTCCTTTATCTCTGGGTAATCTCAGTTGTAAACATGAATTCAGTGACCATCTTTCCAACCATGACTCACAGAACCTCCCTCTAATCCGCAACAATCTCCTTCTGTCCTTTCTGAAACCTCAGCCTGTCTCTCAGACAATACTTTGTTCATGTTTAGTTGTCAGTCAAGTTCAAAAAAGAGCTGTCAGTGTTTCCACCCTTTCCCTCCTCCACCTGTTTTGTGTGTTATCTGTCAGCAATCCAGCCTCTCGTGAAGGAAAGCCCGCAGCCTTTAGCATTAATGTAATTCTGTTTTTAGCTGTTGATACCCATAGTCTCCAGCCTCAAATATACCACGTCACCCTGCTACTTTTCTATCACATCAGACAAGTCTTTGTTTTCAAAATTTTTCCACTGTTTCATCTTACTTGGCATTGAGATCACTTCCCTCCTCATGCCAGCTGGTGATACTGGACTGTATTGTCCCTTATTAAATTTTCAGACCAGTACTTCATGCTGTTTCATATGTTATACTCCACACTGAGAAGCTTGCTAGAAATAAAAAAGAATATACTTCAGGTTTTTTGGATCTTTTCCTCCTCTGAAGTGTCTTAGAAACATTCTGTGGGCAATTGGTGTGCCTTAGAACCAAGAAATAACAGTTGAAACTATTGGGATAGGCCCATTCAGACTAGCGCCTGACAGCAGGAAAGGAGACATTAAAGTCATGAACTGGAAAAATCAGAGAAGGCACAAGTTGAAGGGGAAAGACGAACACAGTCAGATGGGAAATGCTGTTTTGTGGGCATGTGGTCCCAGACATGCAGTGAGACCGCACAAAGATCATGAAGACAGAGACTCCACTCAAGACAGGATCAAAGACCTGTTTGGCTGGAGCAGTGTCACACAGATCACTCACAAACAGCAGAACTGAGTCCCCTGACTGAAAACCAAAGACTAATATATAACCAGTAGAAGACAGGACTAGGAACTAGCATTAGGGATCCAGAAACAAGGACTGGTATGAAAAAATAGATTGAGAATATGGCTGGACAGGGTCCACAAACTCTTAGCTACAGTTTCATAAGCACTTTAAGCCTCTATGTATCTTGTGACTACAGAAATGTATCCCCAAAGGCCAACTGTATCTTTGTCTGCACAAAAAGAAGCAAGGCCAGCAGACCAAAAGAGGTGATTCTCCCCCTCAACTCTGCTCTGGTGAGCCTTCACCTGGAGCACCGAGTCCAGCTCTGGAGTCCTCTGCACAAGAAGGACGTGAACCTGTTGGAGCAGGTCCAGAGGAGGGTCACAAAAAATGATTGGAGGGCCAGAACACCTCTCCTGGGAGGAAAGGCTGAGAGAGTTGGGGTTGTTCAGTCTGGAGAAGGCTCAGATCTTATTGCAGCCTTCCCGTACTTAAAGGGGGCCTGTTAGAAAGATGGGAACAAACTTTTTAGCAAGGCCTGTTGTGACAGGACAAGGTTTTAAACTAAAAGAGGGGAGATTTAGACTAGATATGAGGAAGACATTTTTTACACTGAGGATAGTGAAACCCTGACACGGGCTGCCCAGAGGTGGTCGATGCCCCATCCCTGGTGACATTCAAGGTCAGACTGGATGTGGCTCTGAGCAACCTGATCTAGTTGCAGATGTCCCTTCTCCCTGCACTAGATGACCTTAAAAGGTCCCTTCCAACCCAAACCATTCTATGATTCTATGAAACAAGTGGTCCTGCACTCCCCATCCATAATTTCTTGTGCATGCCCAAGCACAACCAGAACAAGCATTTACGTATCTGGGACATGAGCTGGCTTGGGAAACTGATGGAAATTAAAGCTGATCACAATTAAAAACTATTAACCATTACTAAAACTGAGTAGTTAGCATTAAACCTGATGCAGTCCACTACATAGCCTTGCAAGTGCTTGTACCAGCACAAAGGAGGAAGCAGCACTCAGGCAGAAAAAAAAAAAGGTAGAGAAAGGAAGACCTTCTTTTTATGGTAGTACCAACTTAAAGTTAATAAAACCCAGTGAAAGCACAGCGCTGGAGAACACACTTTCTCTGCCAGCTGTAGGGCTGTGCTAAGGGTGCACACAGTGGCGACTGGCCACCTAGGGGATGATTCACATCCAGCTGCCTTAGGAATGACTCACTGACTCAATGAGTCATTTCTCCGCTGGTGGACAGAGCCCACTGCTTATTATGTTGTCCGATACTATCTCACTGTCTCCTAGCAGGGACTCGGTCATCTGGCCTGAGCCATCTGCTGCTGTTTGTCCCATGGTTTATATTGTAAGCTCTTTGGGGCAGATAGTATTTTCTGTTCTTCATTTGTTCAGTAGTGAGGGTTTCTTTGGGCTATGAAGTATTGCAATACTGGACTATAGTGTATTAGAACATTGACGAACAATGTTATTAAGGAAAATAAACCTGTTTTGCTTGCAGCAATTTGTTCTAAACATAAAAAAGAAAAAAAATATTGCAGGTAGTCGGATATTTACACATCCACATACAACCCACTCCTCCCAGCAGACGCTTTCTCTCGTGTGCTCCTTCTGCCACACACACACGCGTGTAACTTACTTCTTGGTTACACACAGAGCTCCTCGAAAGGAAGAGGGAAGCGAGAATGATGTGCGAATGCTCTGTTAAGCCTCCTCTTTACTAACTAGTAAGACGCGTTAGAGAAAGCGCGAAGGGAGAGGAAGGTTAGATGCACAGAGGGTGCTGCAGCCTCGGCCCGGTAGGATTCCGGCTCTCGCTACGCGCATATTTATTTCGGGGTTTGCCCCCTCCCCGCCTCTCGGCCCCTGCAACCGCGCATCCCGCGTTCCCTTCACTGTTTTCGGCTGAACCGCATAGTACCATCCCTGGGGCTGAAAAGGCGTTTTGGGA